>LGRX02028425.1:0-46574 GCA_001247695.2 Cymbomonas tetramitiformis
CCCCTCCGAGACCTCCACTGCTGCCAGTAGCTGCACTGGTGCTCTCCTACTCGTCGCGTTGCTCAAATGCAACTCCGCCTCAATGGCGTATTCAAGCGCTAGGCGTCGACTGGCTGGAAGGGCGCGGTCGAGGAGGATCAAGGGGGTCCCCTTCCGCTCTGCAATCTCGAACGCCTCCTTTCGTACCTCCGCGGATAAGCCCGAGAGGAAGACGTCCAGAAGGTCGGATTCCGGAACCGGAGTGGTAAGCTCGTGTGTCGCCAACATGGTCACCACGCGATGGGCTAGATGTAGTCCATCCCAAAACTCGCGCACCTTGCGCGGCGTCGCCATGCGTCCTTGAGTTTGGCGCACTCGGCGTAGGAACGAGCCCAAGGTGGCCATTTCACTCTTCAGCGGCACGACCAGCTTCGCTAGCGGCACGATGACCTTCTCAAGGTTCAACGACTTGTCCGCTTCGGCATCCAGGAGAACCCCTCGCAGCTCCGTTCCTTCGGAGCTAGGTGTAGGGAAGCAGTGTTGGGTGATCTCCTTCAACAAAATATGCACCGAGAGAATTGGCTCTCCGAACTCGAATGCTCCGTTGGGCACGTTGCATGGGGTGTTCATCGCGAGGAGCACCACCGGAAGGGTTAAGCACCTGTCGAACTCGTCCACGAATCGCAACAGCGGGCCGAAGGGGTTTGTGGACCCCTCCAACGGTGCTGAGTACAAGGACATGATGTCCTTCGCGGCCTTGAGGGCATATGAGTGCCTGGTGTACTCCTCCCTTTGCTGCCTGCCATCATTGTACGAGGACCTCCTGCTCGAACCGAAGCTGTAGGACGTCTCATCGTCGGGCGGGTCGTCATCGCCTCCGCCCCCGCCATGGCCGCGACGTCCACCTTCAGGATTCCGCGAGGGTTCGCTAGGTGCGTCAGAAGTGGGGTCGTCAGGCGGCTCATTCCCCCCCCCTTGATGGCCACCGGGTCCTCCCGGGTCGTCACCGTCATCATCACCACCACCATCTCCGTCATCGCCCCCTCCGCCGCTACGCACTGGAGGCGGTTTCGGGTTCACCGATGGAAACCGGTCGAACGCGCCAGGCCAAACTCCCCGTGTGCAGTATATACACAACGGCACGAGTTGGGTGCTTTCTGACAAGGTTGGAAGGGTCATCACCTCGCAGCTCCATATAGCTACAGGAGGTTGCGGGGTGCGGGTGCATCTCGAGCACGGAATGTTGGTGGTGCTGGACGCGACCTCGTTGTGCACGTTGAGAATCACGGCCTTGCCCATGTGAGGTGGCGAAGGGAGTTCAGAGGCAGGCGCCTCAGAGACTGGTGGTCCGCACCCTGACGCTAGATCGTGCTCCCGGTACTTTCTTGCGACGGCAAAGAATAAACGCTCTGCCTCCAGCTTGTCCGCGTGGCCCGCCAAGTGCTTTTCCACGTGTGCACGAATAGCCACGACGGCAGGTGCACTGATGGACCTCCAGTCTAGCTTGGCAATCCGGTCTCGTACACTTGTCGTAGGGGAGGATGCTTGCACGATAGGGTCGAACGTCACTCCTTTGTGTTGATCACGTACGTCAACAGTCGTGGCTGACGAGGGTACCACCAAGGCTTCTCTTTCTGCTTTGGGAGCGTCGCTCGTCACAGTCGCGCAACTCACAGGGGTGGTGAGCGGCTGAGCGTGCTCCTCTAAGCTCACGCGGTCATCAGCAGATTTGAACGCGGCCTCCACCACTGAGCGGCTCTCCACCACCTGTTGCTCAAGTAATCGCTGATCTTGAGCAGCCTGGTCAAGTTGTTGGCGCTGCTCTTCTGCGACTCGCTGAAGCTCTTGAAGCTGTTGGTCATGACGTGCTACTTGCTCGCCCGCGGCCTCAAGTGCAGCTTGTTGAGCTTCGTGCTGCACTTCCATCAAGAGCTCCTTCTGTACGCGAGCAGATTCCTCCGCAGCCTTCTGCATGGTCGTTTGAAGTGCAGCGAGTTGCAGCTGGTGAGCGGCTGCAGCTTCCATCACAACTTTCTCGGACTCCTCCCGCAACTTTCGTAGTTGCTGCTCATGTCGGTTTGCTTGAGCTTGGCGTCGACGTTGGCGCCCTCCTTTACTACGAGAGCTTCTAGACGAAGAGGCATGCGAGGTGTCGGAGGAGAGTGACTCGGAGTGGATGGTACACGATGATGATGATGTGGTTCCCATTTCATTGGAGTTGTATGAAGCTTCAGACGACGTGCTATGGTCGCCGCCACTGCGGCGTCGAGCCTTAGCGAGCTTGCGCTTGGTCGCTTTCCGTTGCTTCCGCTCTTGCTTCGCCATCTCCTTCTGGTGGGCTACTTCCATTAAAGCCTGCATGCGGACTCCACGTTCTCGTTGGGTAGGTCGTGGGGCTGCTGGGGCTTTTGAGCGGGACGGCAGTGGCGCATAGATAGGTCCATCATCCTCAGCATCCGTCGTGGGGTCATCTTCGGACGATAAAACCTCGTAGGGGTTGCGGTCCGGCACGGTTCGTACTCCTTGCTGTGGGACGTGGATCTCCAAGGTGGTTGTACGCCTCAATGTTCTAATCACGTCCTCAACGTCCACTCCCAACTTCACAAGCCTTGCAGGTCGGTTGGCTGGGATGATTGTGACCACAGCTCGAGTGAGGTGATGATAATGATGGCCCGCTGAGGCGACGTGGGATAAGCGCAGCCCACGCGATGGGATCACACGCTGCTCTCCACCTTTCGTCTTGAGGTGAGCCTCCCATGTGATCGCTGCAATCGCGTTCTCCTCGCCACTCAGGCGGCGCAAATGTTTACGTAAAGTCGCCCATTGGTTTGGAGTCACGTCAGGGACGTCCGTCAGTGCTGCCCACTCGTGAAGGGCTTTGCGCTTCACGTGCTGTTTGCGTTGTACCGCAAAACGTGTGCACTTGGACGCGAAATCCACGATAGCTCTCCACGCCTTCACACACTTTTCCGCGTAGAACCTGGATAGAGCGTCGTTGCACTTCGTGATCTCGAGTTTGATCTCTTTTACACGACGTGTTTCCTCTCGCCAGATGCCCAAGAGTAGAAATGACAAATGCGAGTTTGCTCGCATAATGTTCTCCTGACGTTCGTGTTGGACTTGCTCATGCCATGCTGCAAAGAAAGTGGCAGTCCGCACGAGGCGGGCTCGTAGGCGCCATGCCTTGAAGACTGGAAGAGTGCTACCACTATATACGCGCGCCTTCCAAGTGCTCCACCAACTACGTAGGACGTATTGAGCCAAAATGTCCACTGCCACTGCTTGGCGAGCAAGTTTGACGCTTGTGCCAGACAGGCGTCGTTCGCTACCCAGAGGCACGCCTTCGCGCTTGTGCGCCGACATGTCACTACCAGTGGGTAACTCTGCAGCACGGTGCTCTACTACAAGTGTTTGATCAACTACAGCTTCACTTCGAGGAGGGGATTCCAAGGAATATGGGGTGGCTATAGCGACCGTGTTGGTTTCCTCGAAAGCTGGTTGACCACGTCGTGGAGTAGCGCGAGCCAGAAGAGCGCGTTGTTGCGGTGTAGAGTACCGCTCAAACATGCGGACGGTAGCGGACACCTGGCCAGGTGTGTCCCGCGGCTCGTTGGTAAAGCCCATGGGTGTGGCGGGCAGCGACGCTTGTGAGTCGCGTTCTCCTCGAGGCACTGGCGCGCTTGAGAAACGCGCGTACTGCTCTTCAAGAGAGCGTTGCACTCCTCCTCCCCCCCCGCTGCCTCGCCGCGCCCCGGCAGGCCCGTTCCCAGCACGCGGAACAAAGAAAGGAGTGGGCTCCAAAGCTGCAAGCTCATCCCGCACCCCAGGCTCAAACGGCCGAGCCGAGCTTGAGAGCCTGGAAGGCCCAGGGGAAGCCCCCGCAGCACCAGGGCCGCCACTCCGCCAAGGCGGCAACTCACGCTGCGACCGAGAAGAAGACATGCAAACAGTCGCCAAAGTTGGTGGAGAAACGCGGCAATCTGATTCTGAAAAATTTGCCAGCGCTTCCGCCGTATAGGCGTATAGTGGAAGAGCGAAGACGCAGAAGCCCAACAGCAAACAAGCAACTGCTGTTACCAAATCTCAATCGAAGCTTTCCAGCGAACTCGAAGAGGCAAGATGAAAACAAATTGAGCAAAATTGGCCAACGATCGGCCCACGGAAGTCAAAGCAACGCTGCAGCGCGATACCACTTAGGGTTCGCCACTGTTAAGAACGCCAGAGCGCCGTAGAGCGCAAGGGCAAAGAACGCAAGCTGCATCTGCCAATTCAGAGAACATTTTCGAATTCCAAAGCATAAATTTGCGTAATTCCACTCAGTCGCAAAGACACTCGACGAAGAACACGCACGCCAGGTGAATAGCGCCAATTTGAAGCTTCATCACGCTAATTCCCAACCAGACGAGCCAAAGAAGAACGCTGCGTACTCATTCCAACCGCAGAGTGGAGAGAAGACGAAGATCTCGCGGAAAACGCTGACCAATCGGCACAATTTCCGAGAAGAATTAACGGCGCAAAGCTGCCAGCGAGTAAGAAAAACGCCGAGGCGTTGACCAGTGCGTCAGAGCGCAAATATGCCCAGCAGCCAGAAGCAGATTCTCAAACCCCGCAAAGCCTGTCTCCAAGGAAGAATTACAATTCCCGATACAATTGGCAACGTGAATTTGGCAGTCGCGCACGCCAATGGAACGCGGAACGGATAACGCAACGAGGCCAAGGACGCAAATAGCCGTTACACTGCACACTGAACAAGTCGCAATTCTCTAATCTCCACAGACCACGACGCCACGAAGAATTAAGCCTCCATCGACAATTGAAAGATAAGACACAACGTCAAAAAGCGCCACGGAGGCCAGCAAGCGAAAAACGTACTGTATTTTTGCAGTTGGGCGCTTTTAGGCCCTAAAAGCGCCCGATTTCGGGAATCCAGTGTAAGCCATCATTTCGCAACGCGCTGAAGAAGAAATTCAATCCAGACTGGTCATAAAAGACAACTTATTTGAGCATCGAGCACCAACCAGCCGAAAGGAACTGAAGCGAAGCTGCTGGCCAGCGAGGCCCGGGGTACCCGTAACGCACTAGCAGTGCGAGAGCTCAAATACCATCCGAAGAATAGGAGAACACATAAATTCGCCCGAAAAGCTATAACTGTAAATCAGAAAAAACGTGCGGAAGCGGTGGTGGTGGTGGTGCGTAGCACACTGATACCATTTTGTGGGAGGCAGCTGTAACCCTCCTCACATAACAGACACTGTAACTACTTGTGATGGGACTCATGTAAAGCAAGGTTCTATATTATGCTTTATAAGGTCATAGTGAGCTATGTCACTCTTAGGATCTATGTCCTGACTTACTACATATACTTGCAGGTAAGAATTAGGTATTATTTGACTTTTGCCATGCGGCTGTGTTACTCTAGAAATCTCAACTGTTTCTTTGGCATTGGCCATTACTTATTCACTCAGCTCTCTGAGGTAATCCTAGTCAGCATGGCCAAGTCTCATCAACCTATCATATGCTTGTACTGCATTATCATGTGCCAGTATTCTTCATGACACATTATTACACAGTACAGTAGTACTGTGTACTCCCATATAAGGGGGGTCTCTTCCTCAACAGAGGTCTCGGGCGCTAATGCTGTAAGGCGCGTATGACACTACTGGCATGTATGACATTGCTGAGTCATCCGCGCATGACACCGTGTGTTGTCCTAGCACACAAAGTGCCGCAGGTTTAACAAGGTACAAGTGGGTAACATGCGATTCCGCATCGCTGCTGTGGACAAGAAGTTCAAAACTGTCCAGTGTTATTTCCGCTCTTTTTTCATCGAACGCGTGCGTGGAACAAGTGAAGAGGAAGAGACTGATAGGTGCGTGCCTTTCTGCTTATGATTAATGAGTAAACATGGCCATGTTCTAGCCCTACCTAGTAATGTATTGTGATAACAGGGCCATGTTCACCTAGTTTCTTTAGATACCCTGGGTAAACATGGCCATGTTCAGACGATTCCAGTAGTTTTTGCAAACTAATTCCTCAATTATACATGCGTGCCAGGCTCGCCCGTCTTGAAGACGTCTATGCCATCAAGCTTGGTGGGGTCGAGTACATATTTGTCAAGGCGGCTTGGCTGCAGAAGCCGACAAAAGCGAAGATCGCCATGTATAACCGGATGAACTCCATAGTTGGCCCGGACAGCGTCACTGGCTGTTTCTTTTGCGATGACCCCGAGAACCCTGACACCGTCTTCGATACCACAGAGCCATTCATGCTCGCAGATCAGATCGCGTCGCAAGTAGTAATTGTGAAGCATCCTTGCATGCAAACTGCGGTGGTTCTTGACCCTCGAGCAGATTTCTTCGAGCAGAATGTCCAGGATGAAAATCCTAGCGAGGACGAGCTTGCTTAGTACTTAGGCCTGCAGTACGACATGGCATTTGTGTAGTGTAAATAGATAGCATCAGTTTGTGTATATACATAAAAAAGGGTAAGTATGGCCCTACCTATCATGTATCTATATACAAGTACAGTGTAGGTATGGCCATGTCTATACATAAACAAGGGTAGGTAGGGCCCTACCTATCATGTATCTATACTCAAGTACTAGTCAGGTAAGGCCATGTTTATACATAAACAAGGGTGGGTAGGGCCCTACCTATCATGTATCTATACTCAAGTACAAGGTAAATATGGTCATGTCTATACATAAACAAGGGTAAGTAGGGCCTTAATTTAGTAAGGACTATTTTACTCATTTAGTAAGGACTAAATAAGCGTAATAGCCCCAAAAAAACAGATTCTAAAAATATTTTTTTCCAATGTTTTCAAGTACAGCCCAGGTACAGCCCAGGTACAGGGTAGGTATTGCCCCCTACTTACCCCTTACCTACCCAATGCCCATACTGACCTAACTTTGAGGTGCTGTAACAGGAAGCGTAAAATGTTTTTTCAGTTAAATCTTTGGAGACTGTCCATAGTAAGGACTAAATAAGCGTAATAGCCCAAAAAAAACAGATTCCAAAAATATTTTTTTCCAATGTTTTCAAGTACAGCCCAGGTACAGCCCAGGTACAGGGTAGGTATTGCCCCCTACTTACCCCTTACCTACCCAATGCCCATACTGACCTAACTTTGAGGTGCTGTAACAGGAAGTGTAAAATGTTTTTTCCGTTAAATCTTTGGAGACTGTCCATAGTAAGGACTAAATAAGCGTAATAGCCCAAAAAAACAGATTCCAAAAATATTCTTTTCCAATGTTTTCAAGTACAGCCCAGGTACAGCCCCAAGTACAGGGCAGGTACCGAGTAGCACAACTTTGAGGCCTCAAAAAGTGAGGTTACCAAAGCCATTCCACCCAAAACTTCGCTCCATATGTCTTACATCGACCCAAACCATCGATATCAACAATAAAAAACAAACTATCGGAAACTTCATTTCACCCGATTTTGGCTGGTTTTGCCATTTTACTGCCGACATTGCCCAAGTAGGGCCCTACTTGGCTCGAAACACAAGGTAAACACAAGGTGGACACAAGGTTCTAAATTTGTAGGGCATGTCCGTGGACACAATGAGTGCCGGATACAGCGGATCACCGCGGGCCTCCTGAGCCTTAGCCAGAGTCCAGAGCGGGTAGTGTTGATTGACACAGTCAATGACCCTGCGGCGGTCCAGCCAGTGGACCAAGTCAAACCAAGCAGTGCCCGCAGGGTCAGCCATGACATACTGCTGGGCGGTGGTCCAGAAAGTGTCTGCTGAACCAGTGTCAAGCAACTGCACGGTGGCATAGGTCTCACCGTCCCGGGTGTCATAATAGGCAGCCACGGAATGGACTGTCACCACCATGTCAGTGGTGTAGTCCTTCCACGGCTCCGGCCTGTCACTGGGCACGGGTGCGGAGTGACGCTCGTCGGGAGCGGGGGCAGGGAACGATGACATCACCTGCCCGAACTCTGAGTAGTTCCTGATGAAGTCTGGCCGGCCCTCGGAAACAACCTTGTTCCTCTCCAGGTCCAGTACCTTGTAGGCCGAGGACCTGAGGCTGATGCCCACAAACCGCCCCTGCCAGGCCCGGGGGGTCCGCTTCTTGGAGACCCCCGGATGGCGGGCCCGCATCTGCTGAGCATCCATGGCCACAGTGCACAGGGTGCCGAATATCTCGATACGGGAGTAGGTAAAGTGATAGCCCATAAGGTGATAGAATGGCACCACGGCGTCCCGCCCATGAGGCAGGATATCCCATAGCAGGCAGGCATGACTGTCTGCAAGAGGCCAGTAGGTGAGGTCCATACCGGCTGTCTCCAGGAGTGCACGGGAGACCGACGAGATCTTACCAATCACATATTCAGCCATGAAGTTCTGCCAGTGCAGGGTGGGTGACGACTGCAGGTGTTTGATGCCATGGTGTTTGTACAGAGCCTGTGCTGCAGGGTCACACAGCTCCGGGGCACAATCAGTGCGGAGAACCAGGCCAGTGCAGGCAAAGCCGTGATGAACAACATCTGCCAGGAACTGAGCCAGAATGATGCTGTATGCCGACTTCTCAGCAGAGAAGTAGCAAAGTGTAAACCTCACAGTGAACTCCACAAAGGTCCAGCGGTACCTCGACCCGTCATAGCCAATAGGCGTGATCGGGCCTGTAGCATCAGCAGCCCACATAGACCCAGGCTTCTGAGCTTGTATCTGTCAGCCGGAGGGTGCTTCGGACTCGGCTGCACTGTCCGCATACGGGCACACACAGCACAGGCCTCAGCACAGGTCCTGTGAGACAGCAGCTGCTCCCGGGTAACTGTAGTGCCAGGCCGGGCGATGTCAACACCAAGGTCCATGAGCTGAGCCAGCCTGAGACCATGAGCATGAGCATATGCGGAATGGCACCACCTCTCAGGGGTGAACCTCATGGACGTGTACTGATCACGGTAGATGATAGCCACCGGGAACGGGGTACCAGCAATGAAGACACGGTCCCCCCCGCCCTCCGAGCCAGCCGACTGAAGGGGCCGTCCAGCATAGGTGTGCTCACGACGGTAGCTGAATATGCCCTCTGTGCCAGCCGGATACACATGTAGCACCTCCCAGTGAATCAGGTGCTGCCTGAAGGTACTGAGGTGTGACTGGGGAATCAAGAAGAGGAATACCGTGTGCTCGGGGTCGGTTGTAAAGTCCCGGTTGGCCTTCTTGAGCATCCGCTCACAGGTGAGTCTGTCAAAGGGCGGGTTGCCATATATATAGGCACCGGCCCAGAGGTGACCCCAGCAGGAATCAGACAGTGAATACCTGACTGGGCAGGTCTGGTTGTTACCCACGCCGGGGGGGAGGTCGTCTCCGAAGAGGGAGATGTCAAAGTTGTGTTCCCCGGTCTTGGCCAGGGCAGCAGGCGAGCCCTTCAGGAAAGCCCACTTGGCATACTCTGAGCGTGCCCACATCCAGTCACAGATCTCACCGGCGCGGACACGTGAGACAGTCTGGGTGAGTGCACTGGCTGCCCCCTCAGGGACCTCCGCCCACATATAGTCTGTGCCAGAGTCAATGATCCGATAGACACGGCCAGTAGGCAGGTGGGTGTAAGTGAGGGACACAAGGTCAGGGGACCCGAAGCCGAGGGAAAGCATAACCCGAGAAGACAGGAGAGTGCGGCAGCCGGCTTTATAGTGTGAGTTTGGGAGAACGAAGTGGTCGATGGCTCCGTCCTGGATACAGACCCCATACAGATGAGATGTCACAGTAGCATCCGTCCTGTGAGACCCAGCCGTGACCATGGTGAAGGCCACCGTACGGGTGTAGTCCACGTCGGTGCAGGCCGACAGGTCCCCGCACATGACACATGTGGCTCCAGAGTCACACACGATGCCCCTGTCAACCCGGACGGGTGCAGGGACAGCACTGGCCAGAGAACTGAATCCAGAAGCAGCCCACTCCTCGTCGGGCACATAAAACGGAACTGACTCTGCACTGCCATAGACCAGAATACCAGTATAGCCAGCGGGTACCAGAGGGTAGACCACTGTAACTGACCCAAGCTGACCAGACAGTACACCAAGCTCCACAGAAGCATACGTACCCACAGCATAACCAGAGACCAGACATAAGCCGGTATCACCGGTAGCCAGTCCATCAGCTGAGAAAAGCTGACCAGCAGAACGGCCGACGGACCCCCCTGCTGGCGGGGTAAGCTGACTGACTGACTGACTGACTGACTTGACTGCCTGACTGACTGCCGCAGACCCAGAGAGTACCCAAACAGTAGTGCCGAGGTACACAGAGCCAGGCTACAGATAACCAGAACAGCAGTCCAGACTGGTGAGGAGCGGCGAGAGGTACGGGGCTCACCCGCCGGAGGCTGGGTTGTTGAGGGCTGGTGCCCGCCCGCTGGTGACTGCCGGTTGACAAGGTGTCGCCAGGTGCGTACGGGAGTCCTGGCACCAACGGCAGGAAGACAGGCCGAGATAGCCAGACCCCAGGTGATAGCATGCCAAAGCACCAGAGCCCGTGGGTGCACCTCCAGCACAGCACCGGAGGCACCACCAGACTGCACCGCATCTGCCGTGCCAGAGAATGCTAGAATGCACAGCAGACTCATGTACATGAAGTGACCCGCCCCATAGGGCCTGCGGCCCGGGCCACCCGGACCCCTGGGCCGGGACTGCGGTGCCGTGCTCACCAGCTGCACAGCTCCAGGGAATTCGGTGTTGGTTGTTGTGATCTGCACGTCGGCTGCCGGCACCGCTGGCTGCTGTGGCTCAACACTGAAGTGCTGCAGAGACACTGCAGGGTCCGAAGGCTGGTGCACGGCAACATGGAGCTGAGTAGGTGTCATCTCACCGTCGGGGCAGTCCCCATCGTCAGGGTCCTGGTACGAGTTGAAGCGGTTGACAGCGTCGTAGTACTGCTCCTCCGAGCGGCCACATGAGTCCCAGATAGCCCACTCCGACTCAGTCCACGGCTCCTCACTGTCAACGGCAGAGTGCGGCACAACGGCAGCCGCCTGAGCCGCGGGGAGGTCAAGCGGTGCCTCCCCGAGCTCCAATGAGTAAGAGTATAAGCATGACTCATACACCTCCTCCTCCGGATCGAGGAAAGCCGCATCCAGCTCTGACAGGATGTCTGCAATAGGCGTGCCCTCGGGGTGGAACCCCGCCACATGCGCACTCTGCACCCCTCCAGGGCAATCACGGCGGAAGTGAGGGCCGCCACAGTCCCAACACTGGACCGTGTGGCGGCCCTGTGCATCCCGTGTCACCCGCAAGGCAGTCGGTGAACCACCGGATGCAGGCTGCCGCTGCCCCTGAGTCCGCGGTGGAGGGGCATGAGGGGAAGGGTGAGAGCCCTTCCTGTGCCCCTTCATGTTCTGTTGTCGATTCTTCCCGCCGCGGGCCGGTCTGGCGCGGGGAGCTGTACCCCTGTCGCCCCCAGACCGGTGAGCACCCTGTCCGGCTGCCTGCGGCTGAGCATCCCGAGTCTGTGGCGGGTGTCTGGGCTCGTCACGCCTGCGGCCACCAACAATGCGAGTCTGCGGGATGCCCGCACGGGCCAGAAGGGCGGCAGAAGGGGACTCCCCAGAGAGAAGTGAGGCCGCCAACGCGGAGACCCCATCCTTTTTCTTCTTCTCCTTAAGCAGCTTCTTTTCCTCTGTTTTCTGTTGGTGAAAGGCTTTCACAGCCAACGTGAACTGCTGAATCCCGAGAGCCCGCTTCTCCCTGCCCTCGGCCGTTTTAGAACTCCACTCCTGCAGAAGATCCTTATAATACAGAGGGCACATGCGAAGGGTGAGGAGGTCCAAGGCGAACCCCACACCCCACACATCGTCAGGCTCTACACCAGGTCTGAGCTCGGACCGGACAGCGGTGTGGTGCTGCATGAAACCCTTAATATAGGGCTCGGGGTCAACATCCTCCAGCAGCTCAATCGCCGGAGCTGTCTCGAACAGGTAGCCATGGGAAACCCACGGCCTGCGTCGCCTGGCAACGGCCCGGCAGATGACGAGCCATGCACGGCGCCCATCATCCGGAGACACCGTAGCCGACTCCTCAATGAGCCGAAGGCATGATCCACGCACCAATGACGTCAGGATGCGGTAGAGAATACGAGTGGCCTCAGGAAGAACAGTCGTGGTGAGGTCTGTCGGGTGGAATACCGTGGCAAACTGGAGATTGAAGTCAGTTAGCTGGGTTTTTACCGCTTGAGTGAAGCGGTCCAATGCAATTTCCCGAGGCACTTGGCCTTTGATCTTGTCGATGTCGAAAACCCACTCCGAGGCTTTGATGTGAGTGGGCCGGCACTGGTCACGAACTTGCTGGATGATGCTGGCTCGGTGACCAGGCTCGCGGAGAATAGTCTGGCAGTCTTTAAGGAACTCCCTGACAATCACAGCACCGCCTGTCTCATCACCCGCAAGTGGGCGATTCTTCACAGGTGTAGGGGGCACAGGCTCCTCAGGGCCGTCGCTGAAGGGAAGCGCCCTCCTCGTGTCGATCCCAGCCGGAACCGGAGTGGTGAATCCATCAGAAGGATCCACGGCAGCCATGGCAACCGAAAGCGAAGCACCGAAGGGATGAAACCCTAACGATAAGGGTGAGCCCCCTTCAAGGAAGGGGCCAAATCCAAGATAAATTCAAAATCTGCTCCGATGCCCACGAAACTCGGTAACACGGCCGGTAATGGCGAAGTAAAAACACCCTCCAAAGGAAAATGTCTGAGTCCAAGTAGAACGCAAGTAATAAGCGGTCAAAAACGGCCAAGTCGCCCGCAAGATTCCAAGATCCGCTCAAAGTTCACAAACAAGCGGCAAGCGTGGCAAATTAAGGTAAAATGATACGGGTAAAGACGTATAGAGCAGTGAGGAAAAATGCGGAGCGGCGGGGGTGGGCGGAAAGTAGGAGAGTAGGGTCGAGGTCTCCGCGCTTGTCGATGTCCGAGGTCATGGCCTTTTTAACGTGTCGCGAACCACTCAGTACCAAACTCTGCGCAATGCTGCATACCATCGGGGGCCCCAGCGCTCTCTGACCCATCTTCTCCGTACTCTCCTCCGCCACTCGTCGCGCTTACCTCCCCATCCACGCAGTCAGTTGTGCCGCGAAAACGCGGCACCCCGCAACATTCTACCTACTCAGTCACGCTCGCCCCTCTACAGCTTTAGCCAGCCATTTAGTGGCTTTGAATCAAAACCACTTTAGGCAAGTGGTGGGCCTATAGCCTACTAGAATGTCCTAGTGACACAGTGAAAACGCTGAACGCCGTAGGGTTTGAGCGAGGCAATCGGGTATATCAAAAGATAGAAATGAATACACGACTCTCAGGCTATCTAAGCTCTGAGGCCGTCACTAGGCAATCATATCGTGTGTCACAGTCTAAGCTACCGAAGTCGAACTACTGAGTACAGGTAGGAAGTCACTGTACTGTCACTGTCACTGTCATACGTCATACGTGATACTGAACTACTGAATCTCAGCATATATATATCAGGCTGAGGCAGAAGAACGGATACGCAGGGGCGGGTGTTCTCGGATACTAAAGATGGAATAAAATACTAGGTTGAGTGTTTTATGGTGCACGTGAGTTGTGACAGCGGGCACTGGTGACATCTCGGGTCAAGGGGTGACAGACAGGTGACCCACTGTGCCTCCCCCTTATTACAATGGGGGGGGCAAGATTGGGTTCCCCGTGACACCACCTCACCCCGTGGGGATGAGGTGTCACCAGGCAAACAGGCAGAAGCACTGCAGGGGCTAGGAGGCATACCGGCTCGGTCAATACGGCATGTGCCATCCCAAACTGAGTGTAATTGCTGCTGGAAATGACAGCCTGACTAGTTTGTACAGTCAGGTGTCATATCCAGTGTGTCATTCTCGGTGTACAGCTAGTGACCTAGACTCAGTATTTATGTCCATCTATACGAGTCTAGTGATCCGTTTGTTCCGTCGGCTCTCGGGTCCCCACTGTCTGTTGAGCGGTTTTCAGCAGGTAATGGGACTCACTTCACGCTTGCGTGATTTGTTTCTAGCGTAGTCGTATTTCATTTATTTTGGTCTATATCTTTCGTTTGAGTGTTCTCACGCCTTGTGAGACACTCTAGATCAGAATTACGCTAGAGCTTGGAACGCTCTTTGGCAGTGGGTTGTTACGACGGAGTGGTGCTCTACGATTTTTCTTGAGTGAATTCATCTTTTGTGTTCAGTTTCTTTTATGGATTCACCTCAGATTTCTTCGAGCGAAGAGCTTCGCGCTCTTTTGGCGACTATTGATGGCAAGCTTCAAAACTTGGACTCTTTGAACCGCTCGCGCACTGTCAGCCTGATTCATTCTATGGCGCGCGCCCTTTCGCATTTCCAGAGCTCGGATTTTCCGGTGGCATCATCGGCGGCTTCTACACCTGTTGTCCTTCAGATTGTTGTTTCAGAGGCTAGCACACATGTTGGTGGTGCTCGTCAGGGCGCTGAGCCTACAACCGTGGAATCCGGGATATCCGATGTTTCTTTTTGCGAGAAGGGTGCTGGAGATGGCGTGGTTACCGTCGGTTCAACATCTGTTTCTTGTCAGGTCACTATCACCAGACCCTCGCCTAGTATCCCTAGGGCGAGAGACGTTGTGCCACAGGCCCCTCCTGTGCGCACAGCAGAAGTACGTTACTTGCATGCCCCTCACTCAGCGCATTCTTATTTGCATTCTGGACAGCGCCAGCTTGAGGAGTATGAAAGTAGTGAGACCGAAGATGAATCGGAGTACCCTGTTGGGTATTTCGACGATTCTGAAGACGATTTGGAGGAGGAAGAGGGGTATTATGGCCACTTGGCTTGCGCACCGCATTTTTCTACCCTTCGATTGGAACAGGGTTCTGGGCTGGACACAGGTCTCCAGCTAGAGTCTTATGGCGGAGTTTTAGAACCCTCAATTGAGGAAGGTTTTTTACCGCAGTATATATCTGATGTTGACGATAATTCTACAGTGGAGCCCCTCCCAGAGCCCACAGTAGAAGAGTTTGAACACGAAAATTTTCCGGAGGCAGCTTTCGCTGAAGGAGAAGAGCACGATGATGAGTACACCGCAGAGGAGTGGGCTGCCTGGGACGCAGGGGCTTACGACTCTCACGAGTATGGTGGTGCGTCAGAGGAGTTCGCTGAGCATTTTGACGAGTATGTTGACGACGAGTACTATTCCGATGATTACTGATTTCGTTTCGTTGACCGGCGGAGCGTTACTTGGGAGCCAACCACTTGCTGTAGTTGAGATCGAATGTTCATTTTGGCATCTTATTTTGCTATCCTAGCCACTTGCGAGCAGCGTTTGTTTTTTTATGGCACGTAATCCATGGGCGGAGATCCCTTTTCAGAGTGCAGAGCAACAACGCTACATCGACCGGCAGGGTTTTCTTAATTTTAGCTGCCTAATCCAACATGCAGACCGGCGGTTTCTTGCGTGCGTTACCCAACCACTTGCAGGAAAAAGCATTTGTGATCGGAGACGTATTATTATTTTTATCTCGTTGCTCACAGCTCATCCTAGCATGTACTTTATTTATGCTTTAGCACTCAGCCACATCTTGAGACCTAGCTAGCTCCTAGAGTTGACATCTTACATTTCTTTCAGTAAACTCTAGTAGCTAGGGTGGTGTGTAGTCACAAGCCGTGCACCTCAAATGAGGTGGTGTGCTGGAAATGACAGCCTGACTAGTTTGTACAGTCAGGTGTCATATCCAGTGTGTCATTCTCGGTGTACAGCTAGTGACCTAGACTCAGTATTTATGTCCATCTATACGAGTCTAGTGATCCGTTTGTTCCGTCGGCTCTCGGGTCCCCACTGTCTGTTGAGCGGTTTTCAGCAATTGCTACTGCTAAGGCTAAGCTCAAACTCAGTTCCCTCGAGATTCATCACACACCGCGCGGGCATGGAGAAGGGTCATTGCTGAGGTGCATCATGGTTTCTCTAACTAATCTTGCTTTGCCGCTGACCAGGAGGCCGTAGCCGACCCCTGGATAGGCGGGATCCACGGAACCGTGCGGAGAGCCGGCCAAGCGGTGTCACCGTCGTCCATGGAGGTGTCTGTGGAGGAAAATTTTGTCGCGGCCGCGATCGCAAACGGTGGCCGAAGACGGGATTTGGTGGTTGCCGTGAGGGCGAAGTGGTCTTAACGCCGGCAGTGAATGCGAAATCGTAAAAATGCGTAAAAGGGGTAGGGCGCTGGTGCAGCCCAACTCTCGGATGGTTCGACGAGAAAAAATTGTCGCGGCCGCGATCGCAAACGGTGGCCGAAGACGGGATTTGGTGATTGCCGTGAGGGCGAAGTGGTCTTAACGCCGGCAGTGATGTACGAGGAGGGCTCGGCGCGCTCCAAGGATCCAAAGTGATGAAAACGAACACCCACAAGTGGTGGCCGATAACCTGATAGGTACTCTCGTCCCCAGAGTTTAGACGAGCCGCGCTTCGCGCGGCTACCCGCGATTCGATTCGAGGGCTGCGTTACATGATGATTGTGAAGCTCGTCTAAACTCTGGCACTTCTTGTCAAAAGCCAGAAATTAGACGATATATGTCTACCTTTTTCTAAAGGACCTCGGCAGTCCGCAGCTCAACAGCGTATTTCGCTCCCGACTCACTCATGATGCCGATATATTTATGGTTTGAGAGTTGAATATTTTGTTCATAATAGCATTATCAGTTGTTTTCTGCGGAAGGTTGTCACTGCAACCTCAAGGACAATAGCTTAAGCGCGGTTACTCCTCGAAGATTGCGCTACTTAAATTATGTGAACATCATCTTCGCTAGTTCGTTGCATGAGCTATGGAGCTCGGATGCGGGCAAATGAAACTGTTTTGAAAAGGTATTTCACTCCTCTTTTGGTTTCCGTGTCGTATGTTGGCCATAGGGCGGATGTTTGTTTGTTATTCGCGCATGGAACATCGAGCTGGCGCAGGCTCCGCTGTTTCTGGGGCATCTTTGATATTTCGTAGCATGAGCTACAGAGCTCGGATGTGGGCAAATGAAAAAAGTATTTGGCAGCTAACCGCGCCCTCTTTCAGGTTCACTTGCGTTTGTAGGCCCGCAGGCGGATGTTTGTGAGGTATTATGACTGGCGTGTGTGGCTGGCTTGTGCTTTTCAGGAAATGCGTATACTTAAATAATTCTTAGATGGAGCTATGGAGCTCGGATGCGAGCAAATGAGATTGTTTTGAAAAGGCATTCCCCTCCTCTTTTAGGTTCCGTGTCGCATGTTGTCTATTCTGCGAAAGGCGGGTTATCCCGCCGTAACACGTTGTTACGGCGGGTTACCAATACCTAGGCATTTCTACGATATCGCGCGCGTAATTGACTCCGGGAAAAAAGTAGGAACAACAGGCGTTTATCAACCCTCAAAATTACCCAAAAAAAGTTGGCAGAACTCCAGACACTTTGGTCTGAGGATCGGTAATCGACTTCGGGCAAAAAGTAGGAACAACAAGCGTTTATCAACCTTCAAAATTGCCCCCAAAAAGTTGGCAGAACGCCACACATTTTGGGCTGAGGATTGGTAGATACCGATAGGGAAGTGCTCTAGATCGAAACTTAAGGTCACAAAACATAAAACTTCCTTCAAATATTGTCACTTAGTGCCTTGGGACCACCACGTAGCCTACGCGGAGCAACAATAAACGAAGTTAGGGATTAACCCGCCGTAATTTTCGAGCCAACCCGCCCTAACTTTGAACGCCATTTCAGCCCGGTATACCCATCCAAGTAGCAGAAATTAAAGTTTCCACACACAAAACTAACTACAATCAACATTGCCGAGCATGGGTTTTATGCAATATCCCGAATTATTGTGGATATTAGAGTGCTCGAATATCGCTCTTAGGTATTGTTAACCCGCCCAAAAATTAGTAGAATAGACAATGTTGGCCCTAGGGCGGATGTTTGTTTGTTATTCGCGTGTGAACATCGAGCTGGCGCTGGCTCCGCTGTTTCTAGGGCATCTTTGATATTTCGTAGCATGAGCTACAGAGCTCGGATGTGGGCAAATGAAAAAGTTTTCGGTAGCTAATAGTACCCTCTTTCAGTTTTACTTGCGTATGTAGGACCACAGGCGGATGTTTGTGAGGTATTATGACTGGCGTTTGTGGCTGGCTAGTGCTTTTCAGGAAATGCGTATACTTAAATAATTCTTAGATGGAGCTATGGAGCTCGGATGCGAGCAAATGAGATTGTTTTGAAAAGGTATTCCCCTCCTCTTTTAGGTTCCGTGTCGTATGTTGGCCCTAGGGCGGATGTTTGTTTGTTATTCGCGTGTGAACATCGAGCTGGCGCTGGCTCCGCTGTTTCTAGGGCATCTTTTACCGGAATATCCTAGTTCACTAGATATCAGAGGGTCCCGAACTGTATGGATAAACTCTCTTAAGATAAATAAACCCTAAGCTAGATATACCCGGAACGGTCTCGCAACGGTCTCGGAAACTAGCCTACCTGTGACACAGCGTGTGTCACAGCACGAACCTATAGCGATCAGTCAGCAGTCCAGTGTTGGTCCTAGGGGTCTGTCATAGGGGCCTGCCTGTCAGGGCTGCCTATACAGATTCCAGCACACCACCCCAGCACTGTGGGTGGTGACTGGCTAGGAGAGTCAGAATGTTAAACCTCTAGGGCAGAAGCCAGGGTGACAAGTCCTAACTGCTAATCCAACTGCGCAATTCTGATACGCAAATTGGAATCCCTCTAACCAGCACAAGAGAAAAGCATACAGGCAATGCAAGTCCTGCTAAACTACTGAAAAACTCTGTGCCAGTAAGTCAGATTGAAGAATTCAAAGGTGTCAAAGTAAAATCATAAACCAAATTGAAGACCGTCTCGAGGTCAAAGTAGGTCTCAGCACACCACCAGACTAGCGGTGTACTGCCAGAACCAGAAACATAACTACTCGGGGTCAAAGGTCAGAGGAACACCGTCACCACAATGATCACCGTAGCCAATTGCAGCACTACACTCCACTGGGTTGGGCGGCTGGTGAACCGTTGCCGCAACACCCAGGGAGTGCAGTACCGCATCCAGAGTGACGGGGTCCAGCTCAGTGATACCAGAGTACAACAAGCATAAATCTCCCCTGCACAGCACAGGCTGCGGCGCAGCCCGACCCGATACCTGCACAGGGTCGATGTCATTGGCCGCTGTGTAGGCGGCAGCTCCCACTCCCATGACAGAAATCAAGAGAATAAAGGAAAGTAGAAACGGCATCCCCCATAAGCCCGCGTGGGCGGGGAAGCCCCACGGAGGCTTTCCGCAGCCGTGGCTGCGGGGAGCACCGTCATGCCAATCTCCCAGAGCACCACCAGAGTGAGGTGCTTGGGCTGCGGACGTTGACGAATGATTTGCCGAAATTGTCGAAGTCCGCGGCTTCACGACGAAGCTGCCGTCGGCGAGGTCCTCGTAATCGTCCGTGTCGTAACCCGTGAGATCAACCTGCCCGATAGCGGCGTGGTTCACTGTCTGAATGAACCCAGCGAACTCACCGTCCGCGTCCGCTGTGGTGGTTACCCGCGCCGATTGCAGTGGCGCGGGCTTTACATCCTTTCCCTGCGAGACAGGCATAGCAGGGGCCGGCACGGCGGATGCCGATGCCGCCGTACCACCTGCCGGAACCTGCTCCTCCGGTGTGGCCACCGCTGCGGCGGGTCCGCACACCAGAGCCGAAGCCTCCTGCCCGATGCCGGCAGGAGGCGGGAAAGATGCGTGGGTGTAATGTACCTGCGGGTTGGCCGCGGAGTGGACCTCCGCGGCAAGATCGTCGAGCCGGCGGAGAATGTCATCTCCCTCGGAATCCGGCTGCTGCTCCACGGTGAAGCCGTAGGCGGACACGTCGATGCCGCCCACCGCTCCCGCACAAAGCACCGCGGGCGGCCCGTACACGGCGGCCGCACGTGCGAAGGAATCCGCTCCATCATCCGCTGCCTGCTGGAACAACGCGCACATAGCGAGCGCGTGCACCCCCTCCGCGTCCTCCTCGTCGATGGGAACACAGAACGCTGCAGCAGAGGTGGGCGGGTGTTGGCGCCCGCCCAACGGGCAGTCGCGGTAAAAGTGATAGCTCTCACCTTTGCCCGCCTTCTTGCACCTACCGCAGAACGGCTTCGCCCGTTGATCGTCGCGGTCGAATCCCACTGGTGGGGCTTTGTGGGTCCCCACACGGAATCCTCGCGGCTGCTGCCCCCGCTGCTGCTGCCGCCGCTGCTGCACCCGCTCCCGCTGTTGCTGCACCACCCGGAGTGGCCTCACCGTGTTGCCTCTGAACGAGCTCCTTCAGCTCCGTGATCTTCTGCAGCAGTGCGTCGTACTCGCTGCTAGACAGGTGCGCGGAGATGCCGTCCGCGCCAGAAGCCGCCTTCCCCCCGCCCGTCTGTGCCCAAGCCTGGTAAATTTCCACAACCATGGAACGGAGCGAAACTAGTGACACATGAGTCAAGTCAGCGGCCATGGGATAGCGGACCTTCACCGCAGCGTAGAACACGGGGTCGAGTCGGGTGTAGAGGGATAACTTCCTCGTGGCCTCGGTCGGTGTCCATCCACGGACGGCATCGGTGGGATCGACGTGGCGGCCTACGGTTTCTCCGTGCCGCCTTCGCCTTCTGGCGGGACCGACGACGAGGACATCTTGCGGCGGCTTGATGCCCTCACCTCTGAGGTTCAGGCCGCCCAAGAAAAGGTACATTTCACTCACGCGTCCTTTGTTCCCGGGAGTGAGGTGGAGGAGCATGCATCGGCTCTGGTGTGTGGCCCTGCCGGTGCGGCGGGGGTCGCGCCGGAGGAGCAGGTTCCGGCAGGTGGTGCGGCGGCGCATCGGCATCCGCCGTGCCGGCCCCTGTTATCCCTGTCTCGCAGGTGGACGATGTGGAGCCCTCGCCAAAACAATCGGCGCGGATGACCACCACGGAGGCGACATGCGGCGAGTTCGGAGGCTTCGTGCAGACAGTTAATCACGCCGCAGTCCTGCCGTCTGACCTCACTGGGTACGACACGGATGACTACGAGGACTTCGCCGACGGCACTTTCACGGTGAAGCCGCGGACTCCGGCCATCTCGGCTAATCATGCGTCGGAGTCCGCAGCCAACGTGCCTCAGTCTGGTGGTGCTTCCCGCACCTACGGCTGTGGCAAGCCGCCATGGGGCTTCCCCGCACACGCGGGTACGTGGGGATTTTCTTTCTTCGTCTCTCTTATCCTCTTTGCCTATTCTACGAAAGGTGGGTTTACACACCGTAAGGACCCCTTACGGTGGGTTACCCAACCCTAAGTAAAACTATTATTTCAGCCCCTAAACTGACCCCCTGGTCATGTTCATGGTGGCAGGATGACTTTAGACACTCCCAAGAGGCATCCGCGAAGAATTATATCGGATATATCCGGGTATGTTAACCTGAAAACCCAAACCCACACCGGCAAACCAATTATCGCATATAAATCGTGTCATATAGCGTAAAAAACCGTCATACCACCCTCACTTCGCGTGACATTTTGAGGGTCAAGATGGCCTCGAATGAAAATTTTGACAGGACATTGCAGAAAGAGCAGCTCGAGAACTTGACAACAGGTCTCCAAATTTCCAAAGGGCCATCGAGGAAGGCCACATATCTACCAATATACAAAATTATGTGGTAAACCACCGTAAGCATATATGATCGGAACCCGCTACACCCCCCCCACCTCGCGAGCGCATTACACGCATGGGGCACATGGCATCCATCCATAGTATGTTCCTCAGCTTTCATTCAACTCATAAACTGTCTGAAAATCGATAGGTTTGACACCGTAGACCTCATAACGCCACCACTAGAAGAGGCCGCCGAAAATTCCTCTTACGGCGGGTTAACCCACCGTAAGAGTAGTAGAATCGGCATCTTGATCTCGATCATGGGAGTGGGGGCTGCCGCCTACACGGCGGCCAACGCCATCGACTCTGTGCAGGTATCGGGTCGGGCTGCTCCGCAGCCTGTGCTGTGCGGGGGGGGACGTGTGCATCTACCCGGATGTCTCCGAGCTGGACCCCGTCACTCTGGATGCAGTACTGCACTCCCTGGGTGCTGCGACGGCGGTTCACCGGCCGCCTGACCCACTGGAGTGCAGTGCTGCAAACTACGATTGTGGGCATTGTGGTGACGGTGCTCCTCTGTCCTTTGACCCCGAGTAGCTCTGGCCCTGGTTCTGGCAGTACACCACTTTTCTGGTGGTGTGCTGAGATGTGATTTGACCTCAACATGGTCTTCAATCTGGTTTATGCTTTTACTTTGACACCTTTGAAATCTTCAATTTGACTTGCTGACACAGAGCCTTTCAGTAGTTTAGCGGGACCTTAATTGCCCGTGTGTTTGTGCTCTTGTGCTAGCTAGAGGCTTCCAATTTGTGTATCAGAATAGCACAGTTGGATTAGCAGTTAGGACTTGTCACCCTGGCTCCTGCCATAACCCTGCATCTTACATTTTCTGACTCTCCTAGTCAGTCACCACCCACAGTGCTGGGGTGGTGTGCTGAAATCTGTATAGGCAGCCCTGACCGGGAGTCCCGGTGCAGGCCCCTATGACAGATCTCTAGGACCAACACTGGACTGCTGACTGATCTGTAGGTTCGTGCTGTGACACACGCTGTGTCACAGGTAGGCTAGACTCCGAAACCGTCCGAGACCGTTCCGGGTATATCTAGCTTAGGGTTTATTTATTATGGGAGTTTATCCACACACAGTACGGGACTGTCTGATATCTGGTGTACTAGGATATTCCGGTAAGAAATGTCCGAGTCGGTGTCATCGTCGATCACGGAAAGCTCCACATCGTGGACATGTGCCAGAGCAGACTCTAACGAAAAGGCATTGAGAGACGGATTGTCCGGACACGCCGGGTGGAACCTGTCCACGAAAGTCAGTTCAAAAGGTGACTCGTAAGCTGCCGGGCCCGAAGGCAGAACGGGCCGAAGCGGCTGAGCGTCGATCACGTCATTGGCAGGTGGTGGCACATCGCACGCCACCTGCGGCACAGCCAGAGTGCCAAGGTGAAGAGCCGCCGGTGCACTGCCCGTGGCAGCACCACCGACCTCTGCAGCCGCAGCCGCAGACCGCAGAGAGGCGAGCACACCTCGCGCGTCGGCCAGCACATCCCACATGCCGGTGTCCGTGGGTCCATGCACCAAACCCGCATAGTGGGCACGCAGCCCCACGTCGTGCCCTGCCGGATACGTGAAGGGCTCTGGGTCTGCACGTACCAGCGGCCGGTCGTGCTGCTGGCACGACTCGGCAAATTCCTCGTCGTTCTCGTCATCGAACGCAGTCTGGAAGGCCGAAACGACGATGTCCATGCCCATGGCGGCATCACGCAAGTCCACATCATAAGAAGCACACACCGCCGGGCAACGTGCCGTGTCGTGATAGTGTCCCGGACAAAGAGGGCACTCCTGGACAAAAGCCGAAGATGCGGAATGAAATGAGACGCAACGTGCCGCCTGCCTACCACGCGATTGGGACCAATTCCCCCCCTTCGGGAGTGGGGAAGCCGCAAAACGATAACTCCTTCCCCACTGGCGGTCACGCCCATGAAACTTACCGTCAGGGCGACGATTACGATTGTCACGCCATTTCGACGGTGGAAACCTCACTCCACCGGCGTCATGCCGACGGGGAAATTCATCCCGTGGCGGCGGCGGGTCACGCTCACCCCCATGTCTCTCATGTCGAAGTGAGGTAAGCAAGGCAGTGGCCTCACCCACGATGCGAGCAAGTTCGTCGAGGAAGTCCTGTACGTCAGTCCGGTCCCCATCGGCGTACGCTGCCGCGAAAGGAGTGGGCGACGGTGCAGCCTGGGGACGGGTGGGAGGGCCATTGGGGTGCGCACACCGAAAAACTATTATTCGGGAATAGATTAAGCCAAAATGGGGAATAGAAAAAAAGTGATGTTTTTGGGGAATAGAATATAATTATGTCACCTGCATGAGGCACATCAAATATCGTATTCAAATATGGCCGTCTATGACCAGTCGCTTTTTATTTTTTTGCAAACATGAGAAAGCCCCCAAAACTGTGCTAGGAGGCAAGCACAAGAGCAAGAAAAACGGCTAAGTATAAAACGCAAGAGTACTCAGTACGGAGTACAATAGGACCGATCAGAATGATGTTGATGTGAGGTGCCTAGCCTGTTGTACGGAGTACTCAGTACAGTAGAGTTATGGAAAGAGTTCATGAGCCTTGCATAAGAACTCTAAGTGTAACCAGTTTCGGAGATGAGAACTGAACTGAGAATTGTAACATAAAAGTAAAGAGCCGTAACTGCTGTATATTGTGTATTGAAAGCATGCACTTGAAAGCAAAAGCATAACTAGAAAGATTTACGAAACCGAAGTCTGATAGTTGACCAATCGTAATCATACCTCGTGCGGTCGTTTAATAAGTATAGATATAATAAGTCCGAAACCGTAAGGAAGAAACAAGCAAGAGTGGAGACTCCTACAAAATGGTAATTAGTTCGTGTTTTCACGTTGCTTCCCTGTTTTTCTTGCGCTAATTCTGATCAGATTCGCCTTGCCTTGCGCGACTAGCTAGCGTAGTGCGACACTACGAAATCGAGAATGTCTGTGCTTTCGTTCTTGTTGCGCGGCGGTGTGTGGGTTTGAGGGTTCCAGGTCGCTTGGAGCCGCGTTGGTGTGGAGGAATCTAGCCCAACGACAATCTTTTGAGGTGCGCGCGTTGCCTTGGTCCTAGCACGCATAGCACGCATATCACGCATAGCCGTATTTTGGACTCGCAGGTCGCGGAAATCGGAATCGTCTCAGTTTTTCGGCAAATCCGACCCTCTGCGGCGGAAGCGCTGCGCAAATTTTTGAATTTTGCGTGGCTTTTGCTGAAATTCGGAGTTGGTTCGAGATTTCGCCTACCTTTAATTTGGCCCTCTAGTCCCCCCTATTCGGGAATCTCCGCGCTTCGGCCGGTGTGTCTGCTTGTGCTCGCGCACAAGTAGCGAATTCCTGGAAGCGGGTACTGGTTGCCACGCCAAGCGTTTTTCGATTGGTTGATTCACGAGCGTGCGACGTGTGATGTTCCCCATGGGACTTTAGTTTTCTAGAATCCTCTTTTCCGGAAATCTCCGCGCCTCGGCCGGTGTAGCTGCTTGTGCTCGGGCGCAAGTGGTGAATTTCTGGATCGGCGGGTGCTAGTCGCCACGTGTGTCGTGTGGCACTTTCGGCTTTAGCTAATTAGATCTCACGCATAGCACGCATACAATGCCAATGTACTCGGATGAAGAGGAATTCCTCGGTCGGTCGGGCCGTCGTGGGGGGTGTCGGGCCGGCGCCGCCCCCGGCTCAGCCGTGGGGTCCGGTCAGTCGGGATCTCGCGCTGCGGGCCTGTCGGTCGGCCCGGGCTCTTCGGAGTTCTGGGGCGCGGCTGGCAGGTCGGACGGCCGGGATTGGCGCTCCCGTGAAAGGGGGGGGAGTGCGGCGTGCGCTTGCACGCCAATACGGCGGTGAAGCCCTCGAGGTTACACCGGCGCGCACGCCCCTGAGAGCCCCTCCAGGGTTGTCTGGTGGGCCCCCCAGGGCCTCACCACCGAAAACCCCTTCACCAGCGAGAGTCAGTGGGGCTGAGCCAGTGTCCGAGCTCGCATTGAGCTCGGCGCTACGGCAGCCGGCGCGCCGGAAGCGTGCGTCGCCCGAAGCTCCGGCGCCGGCGGCAGGCGCCAGCTCCGGGTCGGACTCGGACCGCTCTGCTAAGGGGTTGAACCCCTCGGCAGCTCCCTTCTCCCCACTCCCTGCGTCCAGCAGGAGTGCGAGCAGTAGGGTCGTCCGTCAGGAACCGACGTCGGGACCGGCAGCGTCCTCCCTCTCTCCCCTCGTGGGGGGCGAGCAAGGAAATCTCATCAGCGCCCCAGGGCGCTTTGAGATTTACCGAGCCAGTGACTGGAGCCCCCCTGCAGAAGGGGAGTCTGATGATGTCCGGCGCCCAGAGCGGCTGGACGTCGTCCAGTCACGGGGGCACAAGTCTCGCATCCGGCCCAATCCGGCTTGGCGAGGAGAGCGACGTCAATCCATGCTCGCATTGGCCCTCCGTCAATGGAGCACCTGGGCGCTGAATTCAGCGCAACGACGTGCGAGAGTCTCCCTGCCAGCTCGTCAGCGCGCAACCGCGCGGCTTGCGTGGGTCGCATGGAAGGCCAGAACGGACCAGTCAGCGCATCAGCGCGAGCTCCAGCGCCTGGCATTCCAAGCGTGGAATGACGTCACCCAGCAGGTCGCCCAACTTCAGGGCCTGTTTGACAGAGGCAGTCGGCGCCGAGTCGAGTCCGCTTTCGCGGCATGGCGCCAGCATGTCGTCCAGACACAGGGTCTGTGGCGCAGAGGCAGACGTCAAGCTGGAGCTGTCTTCATGGCATGGCACCAGCAGACGATGCTCGCCAAGGAGAGGAGCACCTAGTGGGTTGGGGCCCGGAGACACCGGATGACCCAGATGGGCAGAAGGTGTCTCCGCGAGTGGCGCCGGCTCCCCAGGACGACCCCAGTCAGCTCGGACTCGTCCCAGGGAACGAGTGCCCGCCGTCCAGTAAGGAAGGCGGGAACCTCATCCGGTGTCAGCTCTTGCTCGGATTCCGACCAGGAGTCTCGGTGGCAAGACATCCGTCGAGGCCTAAAGCGCCTGGGGAAAGACCACCCGCTGTCAGGGTTAATGTGGTTCCAGCTCAAGGACCATGGGCTCTCCGACGACGGCGCTTATCGCCTGGAGATCCACCAGCAGTCAGTCTCCGAGTCCAAGGGGTTGATGCGGCAAAAGCGCGAGGACCCTCACAACTCCCTCGGGAGGTGTAGATTCTCTGCCTTTGCCATCAACGCCAGCAGACCAGGGGAGATAGTACGCCGAGGAGTGGACCTCCAGGAGGTAAGGAGAGCGGTCGTCGCGGCCGTCAGAATGAGCGGCCGCACCCGGAAGTCACACAGGGGTCTTAGGAAGTCAGGTACAGCACCTCCGAGTTCCGCAGCCCCCGGTGGGAACTGGTCGAACCGGTTTGCTCCCCTCTCGTCCTCATCGGAGGAAGAGCATCCCGCGGAACGTCCGAGGCCCAGGACTCAGGCGCCTAAGCCGAGCGGCCCCAGTCGCCCGGTGCCTCGCACCCGGAAGCCCAGTCGAGCACCCTCGGCCCCGCACCCCGGTCCGACTTCCTCAGGGGACACGTCGTCGTCCCCGGAGTCCACCTGGAGCAGGAACAGTCAGGACCTGCAAGAGCTGAAGGAAGCCTGGCAGAAGGAGTCGCAAGCTCGGGAGGCGGCTGCCGAGGCTCGCCTGGAACAGCTGTCTCGGCAACTCCAAGAGAGTCAAAGAGCTGCCGAGGAGCGCAGGATCTCCGATCAGCGCGCTGCCGAGGAACGCAGGGCCTCCGAGCAACGCGCTGTCGAAGAGCGCTGGGCTGCAGACCGGCTGGCTGCAGAAGCCCGGGAGACTGCCAGGCAGTTGGCTGTCGACGAGAGCGTCGCTCAGCAGGTAGCTGCCGAAGAGCGGCGAGCGTCGGCTGAGGCTCAGCTAGAGGAGAGGCTGCAGGCGGTCATAGAGTCTCAAGTCCAAAGGCTCGCCCTGGTTCAGGCTTCGCCCTCGGGACCTGTGGAGTCGGACGCTCGAGGGCCCTCAGCGGCAATGTCGAGTCCGGTTCAGGAGACGCCCATCTCCCGAGGGGGGCATGAGCTGGTAGAGCCTGCTTCCGTCGTCACCTGTGACGTCGAGAACCGGGACGAGCAGAGCCCGCCAGAGGAGTCACACGCGGGCGTGCTCCCATCGCTCCCGCCGCACGCATGGGACTTTGTTCCCCTTCCTATACAAGTCTGCGACGCCCTCCGGAAACACGTGGTCGGGTATGCCAAACCGGGGATCGAAGCCCAGCACCTGTTTTACGACGCCGCTCGTAGGTATCGTTCCCTTGGTCAGGTCGCCGGGTGCTTGCACTCTGCCAGTCAGATCAGGCAATGCCTGAAGGCAAGAGTCTCGGACGACCGGAGGGCAGGGTCCTCGGGGCCCAGGTGATTCACAGTCTCACGACGGCCTTAGCGCACGTCGCAGAGAGCTGCGCTCGCTGTGGGTGCGGGCACGAGGAGAGCCCGGTGCGTATGTGGACGTGTCAAGTAGGCGCTAAGAAAAGTGTGGTAGCGCTCCTGAAAAAGGTGTACCTGCCGGTGTGTGGGTTTTGCGCCGCGGACGTGTGGCCCGGTGCTTTCGACAACTTTCCGGCTGTGACACCGCCTCCGCTTGCTGCGGCGGTAGACACACCGGAAGACGGGGGGGGATGGTCCCTCAACTGGAGCACTCGGAGCCAAACGAGCTTCCGGAGATGCCCGGTGCCAGCAGTCATGGTGGTCCCGGAGGCTCGGGGGGCGGTGACCCTGGAGGGCCAGGAGGCCCGGGGAGTCCGGGCGAGGACCCTGGCGGCGATGGCGAGGACGGGGATGGCGACAGCCAGTTCACCTTCTCGTCCTCTCGTTACAGGGAGCCCCGAAGCCATTACAGTCGTAAGGACGAGCAGCACGCTCTCAAGGAGGCCCTCAGAGCCATGGAGAAGGCAGTGGACAAATACCACACAGAGGTGGAGGGGTCGTCCCACGTCTTTGGTCGGCTCCTCCGATTTGTTCGGCAGGTCAGGGAGGTTCGGGAACTGGAGCCGGTGCGCTACGCCATGGAGATGGCGCGTCTGGGACCACTAGAGAGCGGGGGTGAGGAGAAGGTGTTGTCGGACCACTCCCTGCTGTCAGAAGTGGCCAGACACTGCTTCGGCAAACTCAGCTCCGAGTACCGCGAGCTTTCTTCGGTGTTGACGGAGGCTCGGGAAGGTAAGAACCTCACCCTGGACGTCATAGTGGTCCCCTTGGCGCAGCTGGTGATGCCCGACAAGGGGGAAATGGCGTCGATCGGTCCGTTCCTGCGTCGCGTGCGCCAAAGTCAGGACAGACAGACTCGCACGGTCCGCGAGTTCTGGGACGGGGTGCACCTTGCTCACGACATCGTGAGCATGCTGGCTGCCCACGAGCTCACCTCTCCGGTGCCGGAAGAGGAGCTGCTGGAGATATTCCTTACGGGATTGATACCGGAGGTAAGGAGGAAGGTCTTCCTTATAGCCGAGAGGAAAAGCTCTTCGGTCCTGACCCTGAGCCGGACGGCCAGTAAAGGCCGCCACGAACTCCTGACCTGGGCCATAGAGGCTGAGCGGGAGTTGCGGCAGAGCCAGGATAAGACGAGCCGCTCGGTCCAGCTGCTGGCCCACGTAGATGTCACGGAGGAGCTGCTAGCCATGGCGACATCCGCTGGCACTCCGACACCCACAGGGCAACGACTCGGCTCCCCAGAGTACGAGGGCTGCCGTCTGTGCAAGAGCATGGACCATTATGCCCGCGACTGTCCGCAGGCGAAGCAGCGCCCGAAGGAGTGGGCCAAGTGCCTCCTGGAGGACACCCTGGCGTTGATAGGGGACGAGTCGGTGGATGAAGCTTTGGCTGCCATCGGATTGGATTTTGTCCAGGAGGACGCTCCCCAGCCGGGGCGTCCTCCCCGCAGTAAAGGGCGCGGGCCCCGTCACTGCGGGGTCAGGGGGACAAAAGGGCCCCGCGCCGGCGTCCACAGCGATGCAGGTGCTGCGTGATAGGTGGAGAAGGTGTGGGAGACACCTTAGTAGCAGCGCCAGGCGCCACCTCAAGAGCCAGAGTCGAGTCGAGGAGTATGAGCAGGAAGGTTTGGACATGCTAGCCGCCACCCGCACGGGAAGCCCAGAGCCTCCTGAGCGGGAACAGGTCGAGCAACGCGTCCAGAGAGAGCAGGCGAACTTCTGGAAGTCCGCCAGAACCCCAGCAACCGCCTCAGTTCCGCGTCCCGAGGAGCCGTGGGAGCTGCTCTGTTGGATCACCGGTGCGGACACCCGGGATAAAAACCGGTCGAGCCACACAGTTGAGCCACGGGCAGTCTACCAACAGCACCTGGAGAACCAGGGGTCGGATGTTGCGAGAGTTCGCAGGCACTGGAAGTTCAGGGCTCAGCGTTTACCCCCCAGAGTTAGGAAAGCCTTTCAGGCCCAGCAGCCAAGTGCTCGCCTGCGTTCCGCCATCAGGGCGCTAGAAAGGTATCTAAAGCTGGAAGAGTCAGAGGTCCGACCGGTCAAGTCCCTTGCGCTTTGGAGGGCAGGTCAAAGGCGGATGAGCCAGAAGCTTGGACCCACGACTAGTAAGCCCCAGTTGAATCGAGAAGAGTTAGATAAGCGCTTGAAGCGGCTCGTCAGGGTGCGCGAGTTCAATCGCCGACGCAAAGCCATCTTGGATCAGGAGTTCGGACGGTTCGTTCGCGTAGCCAAGCCCAAGCCTGCCGAGGGAGAAGAACTCTCACCACCAGAGAGAACTTCAAAGCCCAGTCGGCCGTGGTTGACCCGAAGCAGGGCTCGCCAGGCTTTGGGCCCGAAACGCAGACCATGGCTGACTCCTGAAGACAAGGCGCTTCGAACCTCTCGATTGCAGCGCAAGTACGAGTTGGAGGGTAGGGACCCGGCTTCTACCTCAACAGAACGCCGTGCGGACTTCCACGCCTTCGTAAAGGAGGAGTTGGAAAGGAGAATAGGGAACTTCAGCAAGACAATGAGCTGATGCACCGGGACGAGCAAGTCAGAAAGCACATAGCGGCTAAACTGGCTGCAGCGTCAGTCCAAGTCGCGGTGTCCCCCCCAGACTTCCCGGAGCGCAGTGCAGTCCAAAAAGCAGTCGCCATCGGCCTGCTAGCGGACGCATGTACTTACTGCCTCCCGGACTGCGACTCCGACGCAGAAACGTCAGTCACCCGCCTGGACTGCATAATGCAGGACGGCGATGTCAGTCCGAGCTGGTGTGAGTCTCTGGCAGCGGTGTCCTCGATGGGAGCGCGCCCGAGGAGTTTCGACAGGCACAGTCGCACACCGACGTTGTTGCTGTTTTGGGCCTGGATTGCGGGCGTCAGAGTCAAGGTGTTGGTGGATTCGGGAGCGTCCACCAATATTATCGCAAAGATAGAGTACACTGCAGAAGCTCTCCAGCGTCAAGCCGGTGCGCCACGAGCAAGCCATGCGGGTTCGAGTGGCTGACGGCACCACATATGATGCTAATTCCTGCATCAGGCCCAAGCTCCTTGCTGAGACGTCGAAGGGGTCTTACGGCCAGCAGGTTGAGCTTCGGGTAATGCCCCTCGACCTCAAGGTGGATGTCATCCTGGGAGGTCCTTGGCTGGCGAACCTTTCCCCGGTTACACTGGATTATAAGAACTGGGGTTCGGTCCGGTTCACCAAGGGCAGGGAAGAGGTCGTCATCACCGGCTGTTCGCCGGGGTCCCCGGACCCCAGTCGGTCCAAGGACACGGCAATGGCACTGGTACAGGGAGTCCTTTTGAGCCAACGTCGAGCTCGCCGGGACCTGCGGACCCTCCGAAACAGAGAGGAGCAAGCTTTCGTCGTCTACCTCGGCCCCGATGGGACTTTTGGCGCGTTGGCCTGCAACAAGGGGGGGGGAGACTCCGACGAAGATTCCCCCAACGATGTTGTAGCAGGCCTAGCGTCAGAACCCTCCTCCGGGTCCGAGGATAGTGAAGTCAGCGTGCGTCCCGGCGCAACGGTGCCGGACGGAGCAGAGGAGTCTGAGGGGCCGGGAGGGTTGGTCTCGGACAGCTCCGAGTCCGGCTACAGTGACGTGGAAGGGGCGTGTCATTTGCGGAGAGTAGGGGCGGTGGTCGAGGATATTAGGCCACAGGGATTTGCGAGTACGGTCGACGAGGCCGGGGATCATCCTGACCCTCTCAGCGTTTTCGCTAGCAAGCAGGAGGCGAACGGAGCATTTGCGTTGCTTCCGCCAGCGGTGCGTAGACAGGCGATAGAGGATCACGCAGCCGGGAAGCCACCCACCTGGCACGCTCAGGCAGCCGCGGCGCTCCAGCAGGGCCGGGGTCTGGTCGCGGAGCGACGACCCCGAGCACGGCGTAAGCGAGTGCGTTGGCGTGACCAGGTCGCAGCAGTCGGTCAGCCTAGTGCTGAAAGTGGCCCCTCCGCCGGGCAGCCGCCGGGACCAAAAGTCCCCAACGTCCCGATCCCTCAGAAGCAGAAGTCGCGAGCCTCGGCACCAGTCGTGCCGCCAGACACTATCCCGCCGCCAGCTCCGCAGACCACAGACCCGCCGGTACCGGCCGTCCCGCCAGGCACTACCCCGCCGCCAGCCCCACAGACCGCTCAGGCCTCCCCGGAACCGCCGGAGGACGAGATAGACGAGACGGTGTCGCCGGAAATCTGGCAGCAGCTTAGGGACCTGGAAAAGGAGTTCGCAGATGTCATTTGCACAGAGCTGCCAGAATCAGTCCAGTCAAGGGAATTCAAGTCCGGCATCCGGCTCAGGCCAGATTGGAGTGGGAACGCCTTGCACCGGCGAGGGTACAAGTTGTCGCAGGAGGAGTTGCGGCAACTCCGGCAGCAGCTAGATGAACTCTTAGCCAAAGGGTACATACGACCCTCGGCCTCTCCGTGGGGCTGCCCCGTGCTGATGGTCCCCAAGCCGAGTAATCCCAAAGAGTTGCGTCTAGTCATTGACTACAGACAGATCAATGAGATCACAGTCAAGGATAAGTACCCCCTCCCAGATGTACAGAGTCTCTTAGATGACCTACAAGGGGCTACCGTCTTCTCTACGATGGATGCCCTTTGGGGATTTTGGCAGGTTCCTATGAAAACAGAGGACGTGGAGAAAACCGCAATGACTACGCACTTTGGAGCGTACGAGTGGTTGGTCATGCCCATGGGATTGTCAAACTCCCCAAGTACCTGGCAAAGGATGATGCAACAGTACCTCGGGCACCTACCCTTTTGCAGAGTATTTGTAGATGCCATCATGATTTTCTCAGCTGAGGTTCCGGGTAAGAGCGCCCATGAGGTACACCTCGACCACCTCCGCCAGGTCTTGGAGGCGTGTCGAAAGAATTCCGTCTACAGTAGACACTCAGTATTAAGGAATTCACCGTTAAGGAATCAGCCAGCGTTTTTTGGGGGGGGGGTCACGATTTTAGTGATTTGGCTGGCTGGACCCAAAAAAATAAGGAAGAGGTCCAAAATAAGGAAGGCGCTCGCTGGCTGGCATGCTTTCGGCAATCTTAACATAAGGAATTGACGCTGGCATAACTTGACGCGGTGCACATGGCTTTAGGCTAATTATTGCACATGGCATTACTGTAGGCAATTATTGGTGTTATGGTGTGTACACCATAATATCTGTCTGTCTGTCTTCATGTCTGTGTGCAGCTCTCTAAGCTGTTGCCTACTCGCTGGGTCCATTTTATCACTTCGAAAAATCAGCACACAATTTTCTCGAAAATTTCAGTTTGTAAGGCTGACGTGAGGAAAATAACGAATGGTGCTGGCTGGCTCATGAATCGCGTTCCTTCTAATGAACACCATTTCAAGTTACCGGCGCCGGTGGGGGGTCACGATTTTAGTGATTTGGCTGGCTGGAGCCAGATCTCTGTTTCATTAAATATGAGTGTTTACTGTACCTTAAAAAGTCGAAAGTCAAACTGTGCAAACGATCAGTCCGGTTCCTAGGGCATGTGGTGGATCGGGATGGATGCCGCCCACAGCAGGATAAGGTTGCGTCGGTACGCGATTGGCCAGACCTAGAAACTGTCACACACGTGCGACAGTTCCTGGGCATGTGTGGCTTCTACCGAAGGTACATCCAGAACTTCGCAGATATCGCGTACCCGTTGACCCGCCTCACCAAATCCGGCGTGGACTGGACCTGGGGCGAGAATGAAAAGGCAGCATTTAAACAGCTAAAAACTGCTTTGATCTCCTCCCCAGCCTTGGCCCTACCCGATCAAAAGGGCGCAGCAGACGGTTCCAGACCCTTCTTCGTACAGACAGATGCCAGTGGAGTAGCACTAGGGGGTGTACTCATGCAGGATCAGGGACGAGGCTTGCAGCCCTTGGCCTTTGAAAGCCGGCAGTTCTCCAGCGCAGAGCAGAACTATCACGCTGGGGAACGGGAGCTTTGTGCCATCCATCACTGTACCACGGTCACCTGGAGACATTATCTGATTTTTACATCATTTAAGCTCATGGGAGACCACAAACCCCTCCAGTGGCTCTTCGCCCCAGCTAGGGAGCTCAGCCGACGTCAGGCTCGCTGGTACGAGGACTTGGTAGAGGTAGGAGTCCATCAGATGGAGCACGTGCCAGGGCGCTGTTTGGTAGTACCGGATGCGCAGTCCCGGCGACCAGACTATCAGGAAATGTCAGCCAGAGAAGGTTTGAAGGAAAAAGGGATTGTGGATCGCGCCACGGATGGGCCCAGAGACTCCGCACCGAAAGGCAAGGGGTCCGAAGAGGACGAGGATCCTACCTCTGTCCTCGGGGCAGTGGACCGCGCCACAGATGGACCCGAGTACTCTGAGCCGAAAGGCAAGAGATGTGAAGAGGACGAGGATCCCACATCTGTCTTAGGCGCCACCTTCGAGTATAGTGATTCCGAGGACGAGTCCTTCCCTCCCACCAGTCCGGCAGCGGTCATTGGTGAGCTCACCCATCTGAATGGGCTCACGTGGGTAGAGACGCCGGCCCTCTGGCTGGACGCAGCTGCCACCCTAGCAGTAGGCGAGAAGTCCGTGAGGGATGCCGAATCGCTAGCAGTCATGACCAGAGCAGACCGAGCTAGGGAACAGGCCACAGCAGAAGTCCAGAGTCACCCGGAGAGAGGAGCACCGAGGACCGACGAGTTCCCCCATCCTGAGACCCAGAGTCATCCGAAGGCAGCCGGAAAGGTACCTGAGCCCGTTAAGCCCCCAGAAGGTAGCTCCCACTACGACCAGGTCGTAGATCGCCAGGACTGGAAGCTGATCAGGGAGCGCTTTGAGGAGATAGCGGCCCAGTACGGGATGTTTGACGTTGACGCGTGTTGCGACTCCATGGGCGTTAACCGGCAGGTTGACACCTATTGGACCGACTGCTTGAAGGAAAAGTGGCGCGGGAAACACGTTTGGTGTAACCCCCCTTACACGAAGGATTCGGACTTGATAGAAAGAATTCTTCGGCATTTCCTTGCTGAGTGGCGCGCCGATCCAGAAAACACCTCGGCGATGTTCCTTCTGCCAGACTATGACGCTCCCTGGAGGCGGTTGATTCACCCCAAGTATGGGCTTCATCCGGTCAAGGTCTTTGACACGAAGGACGAAAAAGGTCGTCCCAACCACCTCTTCGAGTCTCCTGATGGAGGTCGGCCCCCGCTGCGCTGGCCGGTCCTTCTGGTGTGGGCCCCAGCAGCCAGCAGGGCAAAGCCCCGAGCGCCGCCTGCGCGAAAGGACAGTGAGAGAACCCGACGAGCCTTTAGTCACTACAGGGGTTGCAGCAAGGGCCAGGGCAGCGTCAGGACCACTGAAGGCTGATGAGTTCGTCCGCGCCTTGCAAGCGGAATACGAACGCAGCCCGTACCTCAGCTCGTTGAAGGAAGAACTGATCGCAGCCCCACATCAGAGGACAAACACATTTCGCATGGTAGACGACATGATATGGCGAGTGGCAGAAGGGCGGTATCAGCTAGTGCTAGCTCAGGATTCCCCCCTCAGAGAGCTGGTGATGCGCGAAGCACACGAGTCCCCAGCAGCAGGGCACACAGGAAGGGATAAGACACTGGACAGGGTATCCCGTCGCTTTTGGTGGCCACGCATGAGCAAGGATGTCACCGACTGGTGCAAATCCTGCGTCGTGTGCCAACAGACCCGGCCACGCAACGGGTATCCAGACGGTCAGCTTAACCCCCTGCAAGTCCCAGTAAGACTGTGGCAAGTGGTTAGTATCGACTTCGTCACTGGGCTGCCTCGCACAGAGCGAGGGTACGACGCGTTTGCTACCTTCACGGACAAGCTGTCCAAGATGGTGCACGTAGTCCCCATGCTTTACGCTGACAGTTCGGCTGCACAGATCGCGCGCATGTATTTCGACCAAGTGTGGCGTTTGCACGGCGCTCCCATGAAGATCGTCTGTGATCGGGACTCCCGCTTCAGGGATGAGATGCATCTCGAGCTACATCGCGGTTGATGGGAGTCCAGGTTGCCTCTACCACGCCGTACCACCCACAAGGTGATGGGCAGGCAGAGCACACAAACCACACGGTCGAACGCATGTTGCGCGCGTATGTCGACGCCAACCAGCACGATTGGGATTTGTGGTGTACCCCGGTCGAGTACGCCATTAATGACTCTCGTTCCGCCGTCACGGGCTTCACCCCCTTTGAACTGACGTACGGTCACGCTCCGGCCTCTCAGCTGGACTTCTTCGTGGAGGCAGCACTTGCATCACGGAGAGGCCGAGCTAAGGGGGGGAGGGGCGCAGCAGTAAAAAAGGGTACAGCCCACGAGACAGCCCGCCAATTTGTTCGCCAGTTGCAGCTCGCTAGGGAAAAGCTGCTCTTAGCTCAGCAGCAGCAGATCGCCCAGTACGACGCGCGTCACAAGTCCAGGAGTTACGCAGTAGGCGATGAGGTTTGGGTGGACGCCACGTACCTCACCCAGCCGGGCGACCGCGGGTTGCACAAGAAATTGCTTAAGAAGCGCCTCGGGCCCCTTCGGGTGCTGGAAGTCTTTCACAGCGACAGGCAGATGGCCCTTCCCGCGAGCGATAGAGGCGCACCGTCGGCCTATAGGTTGCAGACGCCTAAGCAGTGGAAAGTGCACGATGTGTTTACCGTGGACCGGCTTTCGCCGGTAGAGTCGAGCAGCCGCTTTGTTGAGAGAGCTAAGGAGATTCCCCCTCCTCCGTTGGACGTCAGCGGGCGCAAGGAAACCCACGTCGAGAGGGTGGAGCGTTCGCGCACGCGCCAGCGTCAGGGTAGGAGGGTAGGTGGACGGAGTACCTGGTCAAGTGGACAGGAATGCCCCGCAGTGAGAACGAGTGGAAGACCCGAGAGGATCTGGAGTGGGACGGAGCCGGCAGGCCCGGCGTTCCCAACCGGGCGTTGTTGGAGTTTGAGAGGATCGAGGCTAAGCGAGTGGAGCGAGAGAAGCTTAGGATCCGTAAGAGGCGCGACGAGTCCGCAGGAGCGGTATGGACCACGCTCTCGGAGGAGCTCAAGGTAGACGGAGCAATGCCATGGGTGCCAGAGGAGAGGTTTGATGAGGAAGTAGGAACTTTCGCGAGAGTATCTGCTCAGAGCACCCTGCCGCCAGTCAACGGAGCCGCAGCACTTGAGAAGGAGCCAGTCGGCCAGTCTAAGATTCTCGTATTGTTTTGTGGGACCGGGTCAGTCGAGAGGCAGTTCACTAAGCAATTTCCCAACAGCGAAGTAGTTGCCGTAGACATTCAGCCCAAGTGGGGCCCCACACATTGCGAGGATATCATGCGATGGGACTACCGACAGTTCAGACCAGGACACTTCGACGTAGTCTGGGCTAGCCCACCTTGTACAGAGTACAGCCAGGCGAAGACGGTAGGCATCCGAGATTTGCGCGCTGCGGACAGGCGAGTTCGTGGGACATTGGAGATCATCCGGTACTTGAGGCCCGAAGCATACTTCATTGAGAACCCGAAGGGAAGAGAGCCCCACGGTTTGCACACGCGTCGCTGCATGAGCAATCTACCAGCTCCGCACCTCGTCACGTACTGCAAATACGGGACCGCGTACAGGAAGCCCACGCACATCTGGACCAACGTTCCGTTGCGCACACCCTTGCGAGTGTGCGATTCCGACACGCCTTGCGAGTTCTTCCGGCAGAACGGTAGGCACGAGAAGGTAGCGCAAGGAGGGCGCGCGATGAGAGCCGGAGGTGTGTTTGCGGAGGGCATGGGAGCGCGAGAGAATTTGTATGGGATTCCGTCGGCACTGTTAAAACAGCTTTTCCACAACCTGACCCTACATGAAGAGGTGCATGCGTTCCTGTCTGAACTGCTTGTCAGGGAGGATCTGAGCGAGATGAGCGTTTTAGTCCAGTCAGCTGTTGTTGAGAGTGACCCGCCCGAGTTTGAGCCGGAACCGATAGCGTTAGCGGGAGTACGAGCTGAAGTGACGATCATACCTGAGGGCGGATGGGAATCTGACGCGAGTGGTCTTAGCGATTGAGAGCGTTGGGGAGCGTCGGGAAGAGAGCAGTGGCTCCAGCCTTGGCGAGACCAGGCGGCAGGTGAGAACCTGGGTAATCCATCCGAGAGAGCAGTGGCTCCAGCCTTGGCGAGACCAGGCGGCAGGTGAGAACCTGGGTAATCCATCCGAGAGAGCAGTGGCTCTAGCCTCGGCACAGCCAGGCAACAGGTGGAAATCTGTATAATCCATTTGAGCAGTGGCTCTAAGCCTCGGTATGACCAGGCGGCAGGTGAGAACCTGGATAATCTATCCAACCGAGCGGTGGCTCTAGCCTCGGTGCGACCAGGCAACAGGTGGAAATCTGTATAATCCATTTCACGAGAGCATTGGCTCCGGACCTGGCACGACCGGGCAGCAGTTGGAGATCTGGGTAAAAGCTCTAAGCACTCCGAGGAGGCGGTGAAGGTTTAAAACCTTTCCTCCGGGCCGGCATCCCGAGAACTGTCAGGTAATTGGCAAACCTATTGTCATCCCCTGTAAGTGTACCGTGTTGGAAGGTTTAAAACCTTGAGCGTGGTAATGGATGTGAGACCTCGAGCCTTCGGGGAGCCTGGTAGTGCAGATGGCAGACCGGTGAGAGGCCGACCCTTGTGCTTAAGAGGTCGATCTCCTTATTGCGGTGTGTCTTGGGAAGTGTAATGTCATCCCAGACAACAGGCGGCTGAGACCTGTATAATCATTCAGAGCAACAGTAGAAGATCTGTATAAAAACTTACTGGTCCGACGTGGTCAGCGTGGACGTGACCTTCCCTAAGGGGGGGGGAGTTGTGCTAGGAGGCAAGCACAAGAGCAAGAAAAACGGCTAAGTATAAAACGCAAGAGTACTCAGTACGGAGTACAGTAGGACCGATCAGAATGATGTTGATGTGAGGTGCCTAGCCTGTTGTACGGAGTACTCAGTACAGTAGAGTTATGGAAAGAGTTCATGAGCCTTGCATAAGAACTCTAAGTGTAACCAGTTTCGGAGATGAGAACTGAACTGAGAATTGTAACATAAAAGTAAAGAGCCGTAACTGCTGTATATTGTGTATTGAAAGCATGCACTTGAAAGCAAAAGCATAACTAGAAAGATTTACGAAACCGAAGTCTGATAGTTGACCAATCGTAATCATACCTCGTGCGGTCGTTTAATACGTATAGATATAATAAGTCCGAAACCGTAAGGAAGAAACAAGCAAGAGTGGAGACTCCTACAAAAACACTACACAAAATTTTGTCTTGCTTGCGATAAAGGTGGGCGTATTTATATAGAACACACTGATGGCATGCCTTTTATTGTCCTCTATTCAAGAAAGAGGACACGGTAAAAGATTCGGTAGCACTTCAAAATTGTCGCACCGGTCCTTTTATTTGTCGCACCGTGCGACAAACTGTAATTATACCGTGCGACAGAAATTATGCGGCGCGCCTATGTTCAGCCGTGTGCGACAGACATGAGCGCCACACTCAATTCTGTCGTAAAATTCACAGAAAACTTCCGAAAATGAAAGTAAGCTAGGGGGAACACAAACGAATAGTACCGCGATTATCACTTCAAACAAAATAACTAAACGAGTAGTACCGCGAGTATTACATAAAACACAGGTGTACTATACGATTACTTGGAGATATTCATATAGCACGAGGGATACAAGAAGTAGCAAGCAAGCAAATATTTTAGATCGATAAAGATACAAAAAGAAAAACCGATTACACCCTTAAATAATATTAGCATAATTACTTATTACTACTAGGCTGCTAGTTTCTAATACAAGGATTCAACTACCCGTGGGCGATATGAAAATCTAACCTAGGAAACTAGAGCACAGTGCACGTTCCAAAATCTTCAGAACCAAAACGTTTCCTGCAGCACACGAACAGCGAATCAGTCAGGACGTTGAGGATTGAACCCAATACCGACAGCCTACTGCTGTCCGCATTTCGCCCTCGGGTAGGCGTCTACGTACAAAATAGACGTTTTGAAAACAGCAGCGGAACAGTACGTGGGAAATCTAAAATTCTGAACATCAATAAACGGGGAAACCTAAACAGAGCTAGAAGTTACAGGATGCCGCCAGCAGAACTGGCGGCGTAAAAATATGCTCGGCGTAAAAAACAAAACTTGCAAAAAACGAAACGCTGGTTAGTAAAGACGTTGGAAATCGAACCCAACCCGTCGGAGAATCCCGCCGGTCTCCAAGCATCCCTTCAGCTTAGTAGGGCCAGAGGGAAAGATGCCGCCAGGAACGCTGCTGGCGACTTCAGAAAAGGCACAGCATGAATTATGGCAACCTGCAAAAAAACAGAGCGCTGCTCAGGAAGGAAGAATTCCTGTTGGGAATTGAACCCAAACCGTCAGGCGGGATGCAAAGACACCCGACGGCCTCCAATCATCCATATATCGCAGGAAACCAGAATGGGCTGCTGGTGGGATGCGGCTCACGTGAGAACATCGCAGGAACGCCCCCCCGCCGGGTTCCACGCATGCACACGAAAACATGGTCAATATGAAATATCGACAAAGAAAAGGAGCGCGCAAAAATCATTAGTCAAACAAAAACACAAGCCGCTGAGACAGCAGATAGGCGCAAGGTGAGAGCTTGAAGAAGAATGAAAACGTTGCCGACCAGGATCATACCATATCCATTTTTGTCCGGGCCGCGCCGCGTGTCTCCCGATAGGAGTGGTGAGATGATCTTGAATCGCGAGATGCGTAAATAATCGGAAATTCCGCATATCTTCGGGGTAAAATATGGAATTGTTACCCGTCTCTCTCGTTGTCGGTTACTAACGATCGATCGAGAGAATCCTGGGTAGGACTCCTGAGATCGGTAAACCTGTTAGAGAAGTGGTGCGACAAATTAATAATTGTAAATTCCGCATATCTTCTTGGTATAATTTTGAATTGTTAAACGTGTCTCTCGCTGTCGGTTACGAACGATCGGTCGAGAGAATCCGGGGACTCCTGAGATCGGTAAACCTGTTAGAGCAGTGTTGCGACAAATTCATAATTGAAAATTCCGCATATCTTCGTGGTATAATTTTGAATTGTTAAACGTGTCTCTCGCTGTCGGTTACTAACGATCGGCCGAAACAATCCGGGGTAGGACTGCTGAGATAAACCGTCAGATTAAACGCGGGAGCTTTCGCCCAAGACGCACACCTCTGGCCTTGGAGCATCGATCGCATGTAGAATTTTTGGGCATAAAAATTGCAATTGGTTATTCTGCTTATGACCCATATTCGTGGTATCCGTATCCCTCAGATGCTATCGTATCATGATTGGCCGGTAAAGCGCTCGCGCTCGACACAATCATGGTAGGACTGCTGACATCGGCGGGAAAATTTTGGAAAATTTCCAACGGCATAATTTTTGAGGGACAGCTCCTGCGGTGTGGCCTGTGGATGTCACTTTTTTCCCCAGGAAACCTGTTTCGCTCCTTTAAGGGAAACGAAATGAAAAACAGCATATTTCTGAAAAAGCTGCGAAGCGTCGTTAATATAAACGATTCTTTTGCGACACGACAAATAAAAGGACCAGTGCGACAAAAATGAGGGGCTACCAAAAGATTCTCCATAAAAAATGAAAGGTGCGTTGCCCTTGCTTTCCGCTCCCTTGTACAGTTGTGTGTGAAACTCTTGCGTTTTTTTCTATATCAAATCTTTCGCTTCTTCAGAGTTGAAAAAAACGTACCACGCTTCCACGTCGCCTAAGCTACGGTCAAAACCGGGGTATTTATCACATTTATCACACGGGGCATTAACACACATGCGGGGCGGACCCTAAATAATCATGCCGATCGATTTGCTTACCGATAAGCATAAACCTAAACAAATAAATAAACAGTTCCCGCTCACACCTCTTCCAATGATCACTGTACAATAGGCATTTCCCCCCTTTTCTAGCTCCTCAACAGCAATAAGTAGTTTCTAATGTGTTATTTTTTTTCGATATTGGGAAATAAAATCAATAATGAAGACACGGTATATGTATACTACTTGTCAAATCATTTCAAACGAGTTTCACAAGGCTTTGTAGCAACGAACCTCTCTGGACTATAATCTGAATTAAGAACGAGATCTCATTCCAACGGAAACACAAATCATATAATATCATACCGATCTTGCCATTCAAAGGTAACGGTGCCAGCTGCCACGCAACCAGGATGTCCTTCTTATTCGACCTGATCTAGATATCGATCATGGCATTGGTCCAAGTGATCATATGCATGCGATATATGCACAGAACACCCAAAATTTTGCAAGAATTTCAATGGCGTTCTCTTCAAACTCCATAACAAACAAACACTGCTCATAATTCATTTATATTTTTCATTATTCTATCCAAAATTTAATTAAAAAGGTGCGGACTTCTACCCAAAATATCACACCGATTTTAACGAACTCCTACCGTGTATACCAATCAAGCACCACCGCTGATTCTACAGGCCCATTAATTTATGTCATTCTGGCCCTGCTTGCGAGATGCAGATGTCCAATACCTTCAATACCATTTTCGATCTTCACTGGGAATGGTTGTGAGATCTAAGTGTATATCAGCCTCACACACGCCTTTAATACTTTGTATCTCGTTTTGCAATTGAGCAGCAATATCAGGCGCCCTTGGCAGCAGCTCCTGCTCCATCATAAGATCGACTATCACGACGAGGCCTTGTTTTCCAGCCATTAAATGCATAGTGAGATGCGATATCTTCAGCACCTCCGGGTACTGTCTCACACAACCCATGCCGCCGCACATACATCGCTAATTCAAAACTTATTTGTGCAATGACTCATGCAGCTTACAACCACGGTGACCAAATACCTCCTGGACACTTAAGAGAAAACGACCAAGCCCAAATAGCAAACACAAACCTTCAGTCAACACGACTTGGTGTCTAGTGCTGGTGTAAATGCCATTTGACCCAAGGCAACACCAACTTTCACGCTTACGCACATCACATGCATGCATCACCTGCTCCTGGTGCGTTTTTCGCCTGCGCATGGCGGGAACCCCCGATGATGGTGCTCGCCACATCCGGTCGACAAATACAAATACGCAGCCTCGGGGATTAGGGGGCCACGACGGGCTGACAACTACCAATGCTTAGAGTCAGTTGTCGGCAAACCACAACAAGCTAACAAGTACAAATTCTCAAATTCTCAGCTAAGGTTGTCAACGAGCCGGCGCATCAGGCCGACAATTACATATACGCAGCCTCGGTTGTCAGGAAACCATCTAAATTCTGTGAGGGCAGATGGTAGGGTCACCCGAGAGGCGACTATGTCGTGGATCTCTGTCTCAATTTCAAAAGTGGATCTGCCAGCCGTCTCTCCCGGCTCCTCAAGTCCGGTCCCCGCAGGGACAATGTGGGCAAATACTTCTAGCACCTAAAGTTTCTCCATCACCCAACACCCCCCCATCCTTTGGCACAGTCACTGTGAGACTTAGAGCGCTTAGTTTTAGATAATTAGGCGTACATTCTTGCACGCCGCTGCGAAAAACGTGAGGGCGACTGAAATTCTCCCTCTGTCATATGAATGCTCCCAATATGGTAAGCATACGCAGCCGCAGGGGTGGGGGCCTACCAAATTGCACGTCTAAACGCCTCTGTGCCTCCACGTGGCGCCACGCTGATCACTCACACATTTCGATGCCACATGTCCCTTAAACTTCACATTGCCGCGCTTCACCCGCCTAAGGTAGGGCGCCGGGGGTGGCGCCGCGTGATTCGCGCGTGGGAGCTGCGTGTACCTCCTCATGCTCCCTCTTCACACTGGCCGACACCTGCAACAACGCATACACCAGCTTGATCGCTGAGCCGCGGAAGGCCATCAACTAGTGCTCGCTCGACACCGCCCATGAACGCCATCGGATGGGATGTCTCCCTCGACGAAGCCCATGAACGCCATCGGATGGGATGTCTCCCTCGACGAAGCCCATGAACCACAGTGGGATGTCTCCCCTCGACGGGGCCCATGAACGCCATCGGTGGATGTCTCCCCTCGACAAAGCCCATGAACGCTATCGGATGTGGATGCTCTCGACGAAGCCCATGAACGCCATTGGGTGAGAGATGTCTCCCCTCGACAAAGCCCATGAACTATCGGGCTGATGTCTCCCTCGACGAAGCCCATGAACGCCATTGGGTGGGATGTCTCCCTCGACGAAGCCCATGAACGCCATTGGGTGGGATGTGCGGGACCAACCAAAAGCCAACATTCTGAGAGTGCGAGACGCAGCGGGTGCAGGCCACTGAGAAGAGCGGATTGAGGGTGGGACCAATGCGGACAGCACACCAGGGGTGGGGCCAAAGGGTGAAGGCGCATCATGAGGGGCGAATGATGAGAGCTGATGTCGCGCGGCACAAATGCGAAGAGCCAATGATTGCAAATCCACTGGCACTCACGAGTCAGCGCGCGCAGTGATGAGGGAGGAGTGTATCCTTCCAGCCGAAATCCAGGGGAAACGCTGATGGTCTTTGCGGCGCGTCACGTTCACCTTCCGCGGGGACCACCTGGCAAGCAATCCGGTGCCCCACGCTGACGCTGAGCCACGGGTCGACTTCCACCACCACGTCCACAGCAATGTATGGCCCCATGCGCCTTCCTCGCAGCGCTCGGCATGCCAGAACGCCCTCCACGCTCGTCACGCTCCCTCTGAGGGGCAGTCACCAACACGGCACCCTGTCAGCAAGCCCAACGCACCCTCGCAGCAAAAAGGCGGGCGAGCAGGACGAGGGGCACTTTAGAGGGCTCTTCAGCACCTGTCACCACCTAGTGAGTCGATTTTTGCACCTGAACATACTTAAGCGGGGTTCACTTATTGATGGACGGCCGCGCCTATCGCTGTTCGTGGGCAAGTGATTTGGGCTTATGCCAGGCGATGTGATGTTGGTGACCTGAGATGCATTAGCGGGACTTACACGCAGGTTCAACGCTAGAAAATTTGTACAGCTTGAAGAAGCGATCCACTGGGTTCCCACATACGGTGAGACATATGATATTCATCAGCCTGGGATATGGAAAATGCAGATGAATGTGGGAAGCATCGATGTCGATAAGAAACAAATGATGTGCGGGAATCTATATTTCTCTTTTGCTCGAATCCTCATTTGCCAAAGGCAGGCACCGCAAAACATTTCATTAAATGATTTTGTAAAGTGTTTGAAAATGCATTTAGTGCTTTTTTAAATGCTTTCTAAATTCTAGTTTGATGAGATGTCCAAGCTGTCTGTGCAAGTCACCAAAAGGAAAGAGTCCTCTGGGTCAGGAGCGGTGGGAAGAGCAAAAGGAACAAAGCTGAACAGGCGTGTCGCTTCGTGGCTACTTGTACATCCTGATTGTGTCACGGAGCTACATGTGTCATTCGGCTCTACTGCAGCAGGAGTCACGGATTCTGAAAGTCTGAAACCACAAAAATTCTGTTGCACTCCAATTTGTACATTTCTCTTTTGCTCGAATCCTCATTTGCCATGAAGCCAGAGATGAAACTGTGAGGCACACAAAAGAAATCTGATCTCTGTCACTGTGACCATGTTAACCACTCGAAGTAGTAGTTCATGTCTGCGTCCCTCAAAGCAATCGGGTCAATGTAGTGTGGCACTGCAGAAGAGAACTGTGACCAGCCTCCAAAGAAACACACTTTCTCCATTGTGCAGCTCGAGCACACGTCGTGGCACCCTTCCGAGTACTGTGTGCAGAAAAATGACCGTCCTCCGGGGGTCTGCAACCCAGCTCGCTGAAAGCCAGACCAATCCTGTCATTGGCAACTGAACCCTTGAAGTTCTTCGGGTCCTCGGGTAGCAGCCATTAGGCATCAGGTTGAGTCTTCCCAGATCTGCTCCAAGGTACGTCACGGTGAAACTCCCAGTGCAAGACCAGCCTCTCAAGAGAGCCACTCCCCTCCAAGGGATGCACAGGCGTCTCTTCACCCGGTGGTGTCGCCGTCCTTTCTCTTTCAGCAGCACCACAGAGAATTCACTGTCGCCACAATGAACGTGCTGCCGTGACAACGAAGTCCCCGTGTCCGGTCTGCCAAAGGTCACAAAGGCAATGACCACGTAGGAGAAAGCCCGTAGCAGCAGCTCTTCAGAAGATCGCGGTGTCAATTTCAGTGCTGCTTCGTGTGCACGTCGTACGTGTCCCGCTGGCATCCAAGTCCGCTGGGTCTCGATGTCCTCCTCCTGCACCGCCAACTCCGCCTGGATGGTTGCCATCACTTTCACAACTCGGGTCACAGCACGGCCCTTCGCTGGTCCAGGAAATCGCAGGTCCTCGTGGTAGTTGTTGATGGCTGAAAGGTACGGTTGTAAGGAAGCTGACTTGATGCCCCCGTCCTTCAACACAGAGGCGATGTACAGCAACACAGTCGCCTCCGTCGCTGGCAGCCACGGCCATTGGTGTTGCTCACAAAAATAAATGAAGCGCCGCGCCTTCGGCCCGTAGTTGCCCATCGTCGTGTCCAACAGTGCTTTCTTCTGCATTTTCACTGCCAGTTCCGTGAGTCGGGACTGTCCCAACTCACTCCTCCACCGCTCACAGAGTG
>LGRX02028426.1:0-21957 GCA_001247695.2 Cymbomonas tetramitiformis
ATCCCACTTTGTCAAATCACCAATCTGACCTCAGAAACGTGTTTCCCGCACAAAATTACCTCAAGATATCATATCCCCAAATGTCATTCCGAGTAAGTAAGGCGTTCACGCAATGCCGCCAAACCCTACATCAAGGAAACTTACCGCATATTTTTTCGCTGGATTTTCGCTGCCTGCCTGCCGGCCCCCTCACTTCCTACCCCTCCTGAAGCCTAGGCACCTCGACATCTGACCTCCAAACAAACCCCCGCCTTTTAGCACTATCATATACGATCCCGCCAAGTCCACCCCGCCCCCTAAATCGAAACTTCAAATCTCGCTCAAGATAACGATACGTCTGCCCGAATAACTTGGGCACTTCGGTCAGAATCGAGTCGGACGTGTGCCCCAGCTTTCCCAAATGCTTTATGAACAGGTGACGGTGTTCAAGAGCACGAATCGACTTGAATTTCCAAAATCAGCCAGACGGCATGTGAGCGTTATTATCATGGCCGCCTCTGAGGGCCTGACCGCTCTCACTGCCCCTCGCCAACCGCCCGACACTTGACACCCCCATTCGACTCGGTGGAGGTGCTCGCTGAGCTGCACGACGTGTGTGCTGGTCTCGACTTGGTACAGGCTGTTGAATCGCGCCATCTCTCCGATCCGCTCAGCCATGAAGCCCTCGATATGTCTTCATAACCACACTACCTTATCCCACCCCGATATGTGCGGTATAGAGCCGCCAAGGCGCGTCATTTGTGGTGCATGCATCTTCCCCAGGGGGCCATGGGGAAGGCTCTTTTATCGGTATCTGCGCGAGTACCTCCGCGCGAAGCATATTACCATGCGCAAGCGGAAGGATTGTGCAGGTAAGTGCACGACATGCGAAATCTTGACGAAGCAGCGCCGTGCTGTAAAGGACTTGGAGGACCTGGAGGACTGGAAGACGCTTAACGACGCGCACCGGAGTGATTATCGAAATGAGAGAGCTCAGTACAATAACACCCGTGCTGATAGTGCCAACCAGTTCGGCATCAGTGACTCGTATTGTTTCGACGGGGCGGCAAACAACAACACCGTTTGTCCGCACTTCCCCGTGAAGGTCAAGGCGATGAGCGACAAAGCTGGAAGTTTCTTCCACCTTCATCTGCAAGCAGTCGTGATGCACGGCACGGTGTTGTGCATGTGTTTACTTATGCCATGGGTTCCTGGCAAAGACGTGAACATGTGCCTCACGACGCTCAATATTCTGCTACGGTATGTGGTGGAGAACACGGAGCGGCACTTTCGGCAAACATGCCACGTGCAAATGGACGGAGGGTCGGAAAACTGGAACCGGCATGTTTTCGCCTTCTTCTGCATCCTGGTTCACCACGGGCTGTACAAAGAGATCTACCTACACCGTCTGCCCGTAGGCCACTCCCACAACGACGTCGATGGCTTTTTCGGGTTGCTGAAGATGCTGTTGTGGGGTAAGACCGCGGATAAAAAAGGCCATTGGTTCATATCTTTGGAACAATGGATTGCCTTTCTCTTTGCCTGGACGATAACAACCATCAACAAGCACACGTACGTCGTCGGCTGCAACTTGGACTTCAAATCGTGGATCGACCCGCACTTGAACGAAGAGTTTGGTGGCCACGCTGGACGAGACCGCAAGGTGCATACTTGGTGCTTTTACGTCGCTCCGGACAAGCTCGTCCGAGCGAAGTACAAGTTTGGTGACAGGTTCAAGGAATGGCTACCAAGTGGCGTGGACGAGGACCCGAACCTTGGGCTGATTATTTGTACCAGTTATCCCGACGTCGACTCCGCCCCGGGCTATATGGACAACCCGGAATGGAAGCGCAAGGGGAAGGGAAACAAGGTATTGGACATGGAGCAAACAACGCGGAGCTGTCTATTGGGACTCCGAGCCGCAACGCCAGATCTGGTGAGCCAACAACGACACGAGGAATTGAAAGCAACCTTCCCCTTGCCTTTGAAGGTGGAGGCCGTGCGAGAGCGACATCCCGAGCGATTACCTCCGAAGTGGGACCTTTCACTGCTGCTGACACGTGCGCATACCCGCGCATCTACAGTCAAATGCGATGGGATCTTGAAGACGCGGTATGCTAAGGCGGAGCAGTTCAATGTATGTTTCGACGGCGTGACGCATAAGAAACAAGTGGTGGAGAAAGAAGTCCTGAAAAATATTGACATCAACGAGGTTGTGGCTTTTATGCGCGAGGCCAAGTATTGTACTGAGCTGATTTCCAGAAGGTAAGACGACCGTTTACCAGCCTAGTGCGATCTCATTTATACCTTATTTATATTTATTTTGTCATTATTGTCCTTCAAGTGTCTAAGCAAAGTCAGGTAGGTTTCTTGTTCTAGCTCCAGATCTTCCTACAACAAGGGCATTTTGCAATATCCGTGCAACTTGCCAAGTAGGCCTGGAAACAAGGGTGATGATACAGCACGTTTTTGCAGTCACATCCTAACCCTGAAACCCACGTTTCCGCGGGGAAAACTATTTCTAAGCAGACGACGCACTTGTTTCCTTCCTCTCTTTCCGAGTTGGTGGTGGTGGCGGCTTGCTCCTGTGTTGCGGGAGTCCTTTGATTCCCGGTAGAAGAAGTCGTCGCTTCGTCTTCAGGTGTCGCTGTTGTGGAGCTTTGCAACCAAGGAAAAACCTGCCGCAAGATTGTAACCTCGTCGTCCGAGTCCGTTGTTCCTGGTGTGTTCGGAACGACGGTAGAAGAGGTCGTTCCTTGTTCTTGATTTTCGCTAAGAAAACCCTCACTCATCCAGGGAAAAACTTCCCTCAGGATTCTAGTCTCGTCGTCGTGAGAGTCCGTCATTGCGGTGTAAGAGTATGCGAAGATAATACGAAGTGTATAGAGAAGTTTCAAACTAGGGTTCGCTTACGCAGGTACGAGGATAAACACTTACACCGAGTGTTATCTGAGCGGAATGCTGAACTGCGGGGTCTTACGACCAAGACCAAGAAGTTGGAACGCCTGATCCAGCTTTTGAAGGCAGAAGATGCTGGTGAAGAAGCTCCCGCAGTTCGTGCAGAGGCAGAAGAAGCTGGTGAAGAAGCTCCCGCAGTTCGTGCAGAGGCAGGTGTGCGTGAAGCAAATGGAAAGAGGAGTCGGAGAGGAGATCCACCTGCTGCTCGCAAGAGGTTTTCAGGCGCACAAAGGCAAAACAGGGCGCGCAGAACTTCACCCGCCTCCGAAGGCGACAGCGATGATACTGATATGGAGATGGATCTTGCCACTCGCAGTCGGAGTCGGCAGGTTGCAGCGCGCAAGAAGAAGCCTGGAAAGCAGCCAAAACAGCAGAAACAGCCCAGCAGCAGTGAGGGCACGGATGATGGCGACGATGAGCACTCCTCCGGTGTTGACGAGAGTCTATATGACCGTGGGATGCGTTTGGCATCGCAGAAGGAACACTTGGCAGCCGACTACCGGTTCGAGGACATGACTGTGGGCAGCTATGCCGTGACCGTTGCAGGCGGGGAAGCCAGCGACAAGTGTTGGTTCAACGTTATGCTCCCGGACGGCGGTAAGTCACTCCCACTCCATTTCGTGGAGGTGGTGGGGCAGCATGCCTCACGGAAGGAGATAACCTGGCAGTTCTGGTTGCCAGCACAGTCACGGAGAACGTTCGAGACGGTAGAACAACTCTGTGAGGCTGGAGCTTTCGTACGGGGTGCCCGCACCCTTCGCATGAAGTCTACATTTGACGTGAACGAGGTGTTGGCATGCTGGGATGAGACCGCAAAATCTGGTGTTCAAGGCGGAATTCCAGGTTGTGAGGAGAAAGCTGAGCTTTTAAAAGCACTGCTGGAGAACTCTGAAGAGTAAATAAGTGCAGTCAAGAGTTCGTATGTGCATGCATGTACACATGTGGTTGTGCTTACACCCTAAATTGGTGTTACCACTTAGGGTTTCCCCCGCTAGAGGGCCATTTGCTCCAGAAATCTGCACGGAGATGCAAGTGCTTGATAGTTTATTTGTTCAAATATGTTTTATGGCAAACTACATTATAACATAGCACGTGACGGGTCCATTAGCAAGAACCTTTACATATGTTACCCGCCCTTTGTGAATACGCGTGTGATAAAGCATAGGGTTTGAGGGGGGTTTTGGCAAAATTGTGCTGAAATCGATGAAAATATCAAACATACGATAAACAGGTACATATTTTTCCCTTTTTACTTCCATTTTATAACCTTTAATCTCGATCTAATACCATATGTGGATTTTTGGAACACTCCTCAATATGCCTAAGAGTCACGCGTAAGAATTCTGAAAACCCCGCCTCATACGATGAGAAAAACTTCCAAAATTATAACCACCCTATTTTTTGGGCATGATATGTTTAAAATAATGTAAAAAACATCAAAACAATGACCTTCAAAAAATCTTCCAATTTAGAGCGCATCTTCCAATTAAGAGCGATCGTCGTTGAAAGGTGGTATATATAGGTCCTATATCAATTTATTTGAACGCTGGTTTGGCCTATATCCATCCCATATATCCATGACGAACGCATTTCAAACCTCTACACTCAAAATTTTCAAAACGGATTTTTTGGAACATTCAAAATGTGGCAAATTAGTGACTCATCTTCAATAATTTTTTACCAATCATATATCAACACTACACCTGCGCGGATACCATCAAATTGAACCTATACATATGTACCAATCATATTTGGGCGGTAGGCCCGGTTGGAATGCATATATTGGCTCGTTGGCTCGTTGGCTTCCCCTCTAATATATTGGCTCGTTGGTTTCCCCCCCAAGACAGTGGTCACGCGAGCTGACCAGCCAGCCATCATAATTGCTTGCTAGAGGGCATATATCGCAAGGCTGGTGTGTGCGGCACATTAAATCTTCAAGTATATATGTATTGCGAATTTCTGAAAGTCTAACATCATCCAAATATCTTATTTTTCGACTGGCGTGTACATTTTAGAATGGATGAATGCCAATTTCTAAAGTCCGAAATTCACTAAATTCGGAATTAACATTGTGTTGAACAGTGTCGAAACCGGTGTCGGATCATTTCCGTAGATGATCCGACACCGTCAATTTTCAAGCTGCACTGCAGCGATCCGTATAGTCGGATCCAGCCAGAGCACCTGATCCGATCCCGAACCGAATATCGGTTTTAGCGAAGAGCCTGCATTGACACCGGCGGGTTCTACACCGTTTGAAAAATGAGCTGCGCCGAACCCGACCCCGTCCTCGGTTTGCGCCAAGAGCCCTGCACTGCCGCGATCCGTATAGTCGGATCCAGCCAGAGCACCTGATCCGATCCCGAACCGATTATCGGTTTTAGCGAAGAGCCTGCACTGACACCGGCGGGTTCTACACCGTTTAAAAATCAAGATGCGCCGAATCTGACGGTTCAATGGCAATTGTCTGATTATTTTGCGTAACCCTTCTGGTATGAGCGTTGCAGGCGCCGCCCCTCAGTTTTTCGCTCACTAAACGTGAAAAAGCCCGTGAGTTCGCTGCGAATTCAGTTCACGATTCAGCGCTTTGCCGAATAATAGTATGAGTAAATGGAATAAGAAAGTATTCACTCAACCGTCAATCGACACAAACCTGTTCATAAAGGAGTAGTACCCTGGAGATGAGCAGGAAGCTTTAAAAGTAGTGATAAACGTCCCTGGGCAGTGGTTTGAGAATGCTCCTCAAAGTGAGAAGAGAAAGGAGTTTCGAGCTGAAGCAGTTGAGTTCTGTAAGTTTAAACAATTTGGGACTGGACAACGTTCTACGAAACAACCGGCTATTCGTTTCCAAGTTTGCGATGATGCTTTGGAGGACCCCTCACACCCTGGATACCGTGGGATGCTGCATGCTGGAGGATAGGCTCAAAATCAGCCTATATGTTTGATAAACCCTATATGTTTGGCCTATATATACCCATTAGGTTGATGAATCTAGCGTAAGATTTTCTTAATAGGAGGATTTTCAAGACCTCTCCCATGGAAAATCTAGCGGGTGGTTTCTTACGGTGTTTTTTAACTTTTGGACAGAAAACTAGCGACTGGTTTCTTGTAGGTGCCATTTCCTATGGACCGCGACTTACTGTAGCCGCCCACGGGCTTGCGACAGCCCCCCACGGGCTTGCAACAGCCTCCCACGAGCCTCCCACGGGCCTGCGAAGCTGCGATGGCCTTCCACAGGCCTGCGACGGCCTCCCACGGGTCTGCGACGGCCTCCCACGGCGCCACACGCCTACGACGACAGCCTCCCGCGGGTCTGCGACAGTCTCTAACGGCGGGGCCTGCGACGGCCTCCCACGGGCCTCCGACAACCTCCCATGGGTATGCGACGGCATCTCACGGGCCTGCGACAGCGACAACCTCCCATGGGCCTGTCACACGCCTCTTACGGGCATGCATGCGATAGCCTCTAACGGGCTTGCGCCGACACTGGCAAGGCACGCCGAAGGCCTGCGCCGACACTGGCAAGGCAGGCCGAAGGCCTGCACCGACACTACTGCCAAGGCAGGCCGGAGGCCTGCACCGGCCTTGGCACCGCCTACAAGTGCGGGCCGAAGGCCTGCACCGACACTGTCAAGGCAGGCCGGAGGCCTGCACCGGCCTTGACACCGCCTACAAGTGCGGGTCGAAGGCCTGCACCGACACTGTCAAGGCAGGCCGAAGGCCTGCACCGGCCTTGGCACCGCCTACAAGTGCGGGCCGAAGGCCTGCACCGACCCCGACACCGATTACAAGGCAACGATGCCGAGCTAACTTGGCAAGGTCGGACCGGATCCGATGTCGACACTGGTGTTGAACATGCGCCATGCTGAAATAGAGCGGAAATGATGATGAGGGTGCGAAGTAACCGATTCAGTTATCTTATTTGGTCATAAACTCAAGATGTATAACCATGAGCATCACCGTGAGCCCCCCATGTGACTCCGAATACTCAAAATAACGGGGCCCTTGTGGTAGGACCACCATTTTCTTCAAGCTTTTGGCGAAATTACACCCCTAAAGCGTGTCGTTCAACCACACACCTAAAGTCGCATGGGGGCCGCCGCTATAAGAAATAAAATTCATTTAACTCATAAATATCATGTGCAAATGTTGCCTGTGCCTCAAAAAATAGTCGATTTAGTGATCGAAACCGCAATTGCCCATTGGTCCTTGTGGTAGGACCATGGATTTGGGTAGTAGCCACTCACTCCGTAACTGCGGATCCGTCGCTCGCCACCTTACAACTTGCGCCTCGCCTTTTCCCCAACGCCCCTCCTACAGGATTTTATTCTGATGTATGCATCTTCAATTCACACCCCCGCCGTGGGCGCTAGAATGCGCTTTGATTCGATTTTCGCTAGGAACGTGGGTGCTCGCTATAGGAGCACCCCGCAGTCAGCGCATGCCGCACTTGCTGCCGCTGACAAAACTCGTGGCAACGCTGTGTTGCAATCCTCTTGGGACGTGGATGTCGTTAAGCGTGTTGCGAGGGACACCCTAGGTAACAAAGAGTCCTCATTTTCCGGAAGTGAGCCTCATCGCCAACTTTTGTGGGATTCTTTGGTTACCGGATTGGAGTCCTCGTTTGTCAACAAGGACACCGCCAACGAGGACATTTTTGACCTCGTGGACGTCACCAAGCAAGGAGGTTCACCCGATCTTCAACGGCATTTTACTTCGTGCGTTGGTTTCTTTGACGACGCCACACTCTCCAGCTCGAAGGTGGGTGGATGCTTCGGCTCGGGTTTCTCCGCACGACGGTAAGCGCGCCGAGGAACTCTTAGGAATTTCTTTTGGGTCCTCTGACGACCCAGAGCCCTTAATGGCGCAATTTGATGAGTATCTTAAGGCGATTACGGCTAGTGGAGCCGGCTCTCTAGACGAGAAGGCCGCCAAGAGGCAGCTTCTGGCAGCACTAGATCCGGAATTTTACCGTGAGGTGATTACCCCCCTTCGCCTTGACACTGAGTTGGCGAAGGTGGGGATCGAGGAGATGTACACTCACATTCTCGAGGTGTGGTGGTGTGCGAACCCTAATGGCACCACCCGCCCCAAGGCTACCGCTCCTATCCCGACGCACGCACCTGTCGGGTTAGCGTACGCAGGTGGGGAGCCGCGTGACGTCACGGAATTCCTCGAAGAGTTTGCTCGTATAGTCGGTGAGGCTTCTGCCCTTCTTGCCTCCCTTCGTCATGGCGAGCGCGAGCATGCGCGAGACACACCGCCGCCACGGGATGATTTTCCCCGTCGGCATGGGGGCGGTGGTGTCAAGTTTCCGCCGTCGAAATGGCGTGACGAGCGGAACCGTCGGTCCGACGGGAAGTTTCATGGGCGTGACCGTCGAGTGGGATGGAAGCAACTCGGGCGCGCTCAACCGGATTTGGATCGCCCGGATTCAAATCCCACATTTTCCGCGACAAATGTGACATTCAATCCCACGCAGAACTCCTCAAAGTTTCAAGAACCTGGGCCGAAACGTATGCCACGTCAGTATCCACGCGTGCAATTATGATGGAATATTTTGCATGAGAAGCATTTTCAGAACCAATGCTCACGCCGCGATTGGCATGACCTGGCAGTTGAAATCAGGCAATCTGTGTTTAATTTGAAATCAAATTTATTACAATTACTGGTCCTGCAAATTCACAATATCGCGAATTTTTATTTCTTTAAAACATACGAAGTCGAGGGGGGCTGGTCGTTGTCGCGGAGTCAAATTGAAATACTCCGTTTGCTGTCCGCGTGACAGCGAGCATCGCACTGATACGTTGTCCAGTGTCAGCTTTTACAGAATCGTGACCGTTTTTGCAGTTTATGTCCGTTTTTGCAGTTCTTGACAGTGTCGACAACAAATATGCACGCCAAAGACAGAGGATAACGAGCATAACAAAAATTCAAGCACTTCATACGCACACGCATTCACGCAGGTACAATAATATCATATATGCATATTTCAAATTATGTACTTCTATGATATGATATTTCTCGGTATGTTCCATGTACGTAACATGCGTTCCTACCGAGAAACGGTGTATCGCTAGCATCTATGAACATCATTACGCAAAGCATCTTCAAGAGCATCTTCCCCATTACTAGAAGCGCTTTCTTGTGCTGCCTTTTTGCGCTCGGCGTAAGCCTTTTGTAATCCTGGCTTAGCGCTAAGTTTCACAGAGGTCTTTGCGAACAGATCGTTGCCTTTGCGCTTTTCTTTAACGCACACAATCCGGCGCATGCCTCGAACACCCTCGAGCTCGTAGATGAGCTTTTCTTCTTGCTTTTTCGCCCACCACATTCTTCGAAGAGGATAGGCACGGTCAGCAAGCCACGTTTCAGGCACCAAAAACGCGCAAAAATCTTTGCAGTGTTCTGCAAAATACAAGATTGCCGCGTCACTCATTCCATCTGGAGGCGGTGCACAAATGATATTTTGACCTAAAACTTTCCAGTTGTCGTTAACACTAAAGATGTTCATAGGGATCCAGCCCTTCACATTTTTTGCCTTAGTGTCGCTGTCCACTGAAATGAAGTTGAATTCACCCCTTCCGAAACGACTTTCTAGAATTGGTTTTAAGTTTTGATTTTATCTCCGAACCCGCGGCAAACAAGTCGACAAATATTCGACTTTTGATCTTCTTCTCAGCCATGAAGTTCTTCGGATTGAAGCTGTCCACGAGCAAAGCCACTTGTTCTTTTGGGACAATAGTGCGCTTTACTCGTGCGCTTTTATCCGCGTGAACATCATCAAATACTTTCTTAGTCCACTCTTTGTCGATCGGCTTGATGGCGGGGAGGAATTCAACCTCCACGCACTCATGAAAAGCGGACGGGTTATTCAAGAAACTCGCTTCATGAGCAACACGAGTTCGTCGTTGGGATCGCTGTTCCGCATGCAAAGCATGCATCTCAGCGTCATTGAACTCTTCGTACTTAAACTTGCGCTTAGGCATATCGTACGTATCGCGGTTGGAAAGTTGCAAGTTGAAAAAAACACTCCCCACTGTTAAGAACTGCAAAAACGGACAAAAATTTCAAAAACGGTCGCGATTCTGCAAAAACCGACACTGGAAAACTCTCCAGCGTGATTGACCTCATCATTATGCCATGACACCATTCGGGTGTCATCGTCATCGTCATGGATTATGGGGTGGGGATGGGGTCTGATTCTGCGTGGCGATTTTATTGAAAGGAATTTTCGCGAATTAATTCCTCCGTTCAACACACCCTGAATGCACTTAAAATAATCATTTGTCCATGAGAAACATACCGATCGGTCGGATTAAATATCTGCGCGACAGTGTCGTTCGTGCGATGGTAGGTGAAGGCCTCGACGAAGACTTGCGCTACTCACCGTCCGAAACGCGGCTATCTGACGGGCGAAACGAATTTGCAGCGCCTCGTAAGATGGACGACGTGGAGCAGACGTGGCAGTATTCATAGAAGATTTTGTTCCTCTCTCCGAACTCTCCAAGTCAGCTTTGGGTCACGTTTTCACGATGAAGAAGTGAGATAATTATCTGACCCCTTGAAACGTTCCCGAACGCGCCCGAGTGGTTCTAATGCGGACATGAGTTCGTCCGGCAGCTTACTCAGGTTTATTTTACGTGGCCTTGTGTCGTACTGTGTTTATTGAGGATGGGAGGCCTGCGCATCACACAATGAGGGGATTCGGGTGACGGAAGTGTGGCGTGCGGAATGAACATATAGCTTCCATAAGGTACCTCATAACATGCCTCCGACCATAGCGTTCATTATGACACACTTCATACAAGGGTAAGGTAGGTTGGCAGATATGTATGGTTCAGTCATCCCTGTTGTCTATTCTACTAATTTTAGGGCGGGTTAACAATACCTAATAGCGATATTCGAGCACTTTAATATCCTTAATAATTCGAGATATCGCATAAAACCCATGCTTGGCAATGTTTATTGCAGTTAGGTTTGTGCGTGGAAACTTTAATTTCTGCTACTTGGATGGGTAAACCGGGCTGGAATGGCGTTCAAAGTTAGGGCGTGTTGGCCCAAAAATTATGGCGGATTAACCCCGAACTTCGTTTATTGTTGCTCCGCGTAGGCTACGTGGTGGTCCCAAGGCACTAAGTGACAGTATTTTAAGAAAGCTTTATGTGTTGTGACTTTAAGTTTCGATCTAGAGCACTTCCCTATCGGTATAGACCAATCCTCAGCCCAAAGTGTCTGGAGTTCTGCCAACATTTTTTGGGTAATTTTGAGGGTTGATAAACGCCTGTTGTTCCTACTTTTTGCCCGAAGCCGATTACCAATCCTCAGACCAAAGTGTCTGGACTTTTGGGGGTAATTTTGAGGGATGATAAACGCCTGGTGTTCCTACTTTTTTCCCAAAGTCGATTACACGCGTGATATCGTAGAAATACCTAGGTATTGGTAACCCGCCGCAACAACGTGTTACGGCGGGTTAACCCGCCTTTCGCAGAATAGACACTGTGCTGTACACTTTTGCCCAAATCAAGGATGCGTTAAAAAGCCCCGAATATACGAGTGCGGATCATGTTGTCCTACGTAGATGGTAGACTACCTCTATAGAATGTGTGACGCAACTCTCAGAATGTGGGGAAAACTCGTAGCTATTAATGAAATTGTGTATTCAGTATGTTAGTAGCTGAAATGGACCCCGCCTGGCATTGTTCCTCAAGCGGTCAGCCCTGCTTGCTGCGAGTGTGTAGTGTGTCATCAACATAGAATCTCCATTTTGTAGCTATCCCCAAGACTTTTTTAAGCTACAGTATCATTGCGTAGCCTTCACAAAATTGATCCCCACGGCAAATTCCCCTATATCCCTTCAGTAATGGCACTAATAATAACACCAACGTGCATTTTCCATCGGGTTTCCGCGTTGAATTTTTTAGGGTAACAAAATTGCCCTCTGATCGACCCCACCTACCCCGGAACATATCAACCTCCTATGGCCGGTCTGTGGCCGTACGATAAAGGCTGTGGCCGAGGTTTGGCCGAGGGTGCTTTTGCTTGTTGGCCGAGACGAATTATGTAAAATTTTTAAAATTTCCCCGAAATTGTGCGATTTTTATGATATTATCATACTTAAATTAAAAATTTGCGCCTGCGGCGGGCAATTTTAGATTTTGGCCGAGATGGCCGAAACTTGGCCGATGAAAATTTTGAGTGTTGGCTGTACGACATAAAGGGTTTATTATCTTTGCCCCCGAAAAACCCCATGGAAACCACGACGGAATGCATTCCATTAGGATAGCCGTTCTAGAACCACCCTAGGGAAGCATTTTCCATGTGGCCGTTCTTTGGAAAACCTTTCCATATACGAATCGGCCAAAAGGATTCTCGCTGAAAGTTATCCCTATGGAATTTCATGGCCTGTGGAAAACCTATCTATGCTCAACTCCGTCTGATTTCCGAAAGATTTTCCCAATCGAATGAAAAACCTTCCCACCCTACGAACGCCATTTCCACGAGGTAGAAATTTGGGGGAAAGAAAAACTTCAACGCCGAAGCCCTGTGGAATTTTTGGAGGTTTTTAACGCACAGGGTGAATAGGGAGACCATCCCTGTGGAAGGGACATCAACCAAATCCCATCGTATGCATGCGGGCCATGGTACAAAACCTCGTCGTTTTTGTACACTATATCGATCGTGAGGGTACCCCGATATCCAGGGATTGGTACACGATATCGTTTTACCACTTCCACGATATCGTGGAACTGTTACGCTATTGTATATAACCATTAACTAAGTTGGTTGTACACGACTTGGGTTAAAGAGCTGTAAGGGGCTTCCTCAACGGTCCTTTTGAAAACCTGGAGGCCTAGCTAGGTTGTCAAGTTCTTGAGTTGATATTTATCGCATGTAATGTCGAAATTCGGTTCCGAAGACATCTTTACCCTCAAACTATCGGTTGAAGTATAGAATACATACAATATTAGTTAATACGGCTGAAGTTGTGCCAGGGGTCATACGTAGTACATCACGGCCGTTCAGCTGGCAGATTGTACTTCTACCCAGTGGAGCAGCTAAATGCAGCTGGGCGCGGAAGGGGACCCCAGAACCATTGACTGCGTTTGCCGGAGATACTGTCAGTAAGTTTGAAGCATCCTGGCAGCATGTTATTACCATGACGTCTCGCGCTGGGGCGCTACGCCGCTGGGAGCATAACGAGAGGTGGTGGATGGTTTGTCGACGACGCCACTAGAGCGAAAGAGCCAGTAGCGCCATTCTCACTTCCCATCAGTGGCGCCTATATTACCGAAACGGGGATAGATGATTATCGCGGAATTCCCTATACTGGTCGTCCGAAGGAAGCGACGCCTACGACTAGTGACAATTCTGGTGATAGAAGGAGTTGTAGCCTGGACCCTGGAGTAATGAGAATCTGTCAGATACAGATGACGCTGACGACACTGTTGCTGCTGACATCAAGATTAACACTGGCGAGGCAAACCCTGAATGGGAGTATGACACCCCAGTCGAGTATGACTCTGAGGATGACGTCAGCGAGTTCGATGATCTGGTCGCTGACGATCCGGATGAACAAGCTGAGGCTCGTAAGAAGAAGAGAGACAGAGCCTACAACTGATCATGGATGAGAATGATGAACCCACATGGGTGCCAAAGGGCACATCACTGGTGCCTGTTCAGAATGATGACCAGCCAATCCATGGACAGAAATATGTGGCTGACTTTAGTTGTCCTCGAGTCAGAGGTGTGAAAACCGCATCTGAGCCGGAAGGCCAATCTGATGACAAGTCTGGAAATATCAACAATGATGACGAAGCAGAATTGGCCCCTCGAAGGAAAAGGGCGATAAGAGGCAACTAGATAAGCTAGAGGGCAATTAATTTGCCGATCCTCTGATTAGGATTTGTATAGGTGGCAGAGCGTGATTGATGCTAACCTGAAAATACTAGATTCATCAGAGATTCGGGGGGCGCGCCCTTGTAAAAGTATAAGACATGAATGGTAGCCCAGAGGAAGCTGTTCTAGCTTGAAGTGATTATTTGGAAGAGCTCTGTCTCACCCTGACAAAATACTACTGGTACATCTTTCCCGACATAAAGATGTAGCAATTTCCCTATTGTACAGTAGCCTTGTTCAACTGGTATCAGAACATTGCAAACTTTGTACACTGCAGACTTGCCGGAAAACGGATCTGTGCCCCAAGATTGAAGCCTTCAACAAGCCTCTGGCCAAGATTAGATCTGGTCAAGTTTGCCTATAACAAGCTTCACTTTGAGTGATTTGACCTCACCAACGGTAATATTTTCACCTGCTTACACCACAACCTTTGCATCAGCCGTCATCATGGTATGCAGAGTGTCAACACCGGTCGGACACCTCCCACGTCTCATACGTCGACACCCAGACGTTCTTGTTGGCGTCAGCCTAGTCAGCGCAGCAAGGGGGACTCTGTTGTGGCCGTGGAACCGAGCGGGAGGCGCTCCAAGCAGGGCAAGCCCAATGCACCTTCACCTGGCAAGCCGCAGCAGGCAGCGACCGCTGCAGGTGAGACTGACTTCCGTATACCCAAAAAGAGGTCAGCTCTCTCAGCAACAGCAACAGAGTTGCACAGCCAGGTGACGCATATGGAACCTGTGCAGACCTTTGAGACTCCTCGTATAGAAGAAGCGGTCACTGTGCCCAGGAACATGCCACCTCCGCCTTATCGCCATTCAGGAGTGATGCCGCCACGGCTGCTGAAGATTCCTCAGTTGAGCGCAGGACTGATTACTAAATGATGGCGACACCGAGGCGTCATTTCAGCGAGAGTACACCTTCCTCTTCTGGCAGAAGGAAGCCTGAAGCCCCCGATGCAACGGTGGTGAAGCCGTAGGCGGAGATGTCCACACCACCGGATGCCGCGCCAGCACTCACCACAGCGGGCGCGCCGTGCTGCTCAACCGCCGCCGCAAATGCCGCCGCTCCACCATCCGCTGCCGCCTGGAACACCTAAATGGTTCCCCACCATTTTATTAAATGGTTCCCCACCATTTCTGGATTGGTTTCCCACAAATTCTCTCAACCTGATCTGCTGTGGGTGCAGATGTTCAAAAGTCACATTCTGTCAGTCACCCTCGTCATACCTCTCGGTCATACTGGTGACTATCATCCGAGCTGTCACTCGTCACTCTGACACGTCTGTCTCTCGTCTGACTCGCGATACACCCTAGTACAACTCTACCAGTTGAACAGAGTGCGAGGACTGAACCAGTCTCACAGGCATGTAAGCTAACACTTACAGGTAATATGATGCCATGATCATAGGATGTACAGACAGTACAGGGATAATATCGGAATATCGGAATTTCGGTTAAACTTTACTGTTTGGAGTTACTAGACACCAGAGGTTGGTGTCAATGTGTAACTTAATTCAAAAACTGACATAGAACACTATTCTTGTCTTCCGAAGACAATAGCAATGGAGACGCACGTGTTTTGCAAATGAACATACCCACTCAGCTGATAAATTATCGAGCACAAACAAAATTAAGATTAACATTGAATACTTTTTCTTGTGCAAAGACATGGTATAGTATTAACGAGACCAATGGTATCTTCTATGTGGGTGATACGGTAAACCATGCTTTAACGGAAGTGAAAATACGTTATGCAAATTATACAGAGTTAAGTCAAATTACATCTTTGTTAGAAACCGAATTAATGAAGGCTATCGGTGCCACAACAACCATCACTTCAGTAACCGTTACTTACGATGGCGGAAATGTTCAAAATTTCCAAAACAAATTTCGTATAACATTATCACCAGCTCAGCCCGATATTAAGTTTGTAGCATTTAGCGTTAGCGGTGATTTTCAAGCTTTACCTGGAAGTAACTTACAAAAGGCCTTAGAATCAGTTTCTATTGCTGGAAAATACAACGACTCTGATCAAATACTCAGTGGTCGTGTCAATAGAAGCACAGCTGGTTTGGGTGAGATATCTGATCTTATAGACTTTTTGATTCAAATAATTTATTACCTAATGAACACAGAGAGTCAATATACCCTTGCAACATTCAAACCAACGATGCATTGTATCTTAGGATAACATCGCTCCCTACACACAATATTGAGAGTACCAATCTTTCTACTTTTACAAATAATAACGAAATGATCAGTTCTGATATCTGGGCGAAAATATTATTGCCAAGTGACACAACGACAGATTTCATAAGATACATAGATCCAAACGACAACTTTGTTATTGAAGTGTCTGGGTCTCAATTTACTTCATTTAGAATCACACTTACAGATTCTAAAGCAAGACTGATCACATTGGCATCTCCGACTCAAGCATCAGACGGCAGTATTAACTATTCATTAAGCATTAAGGTTGAAGAATTAGCACCTGTTGGTCTCTCGGATATTTTATAATCTTTATGATATATATACAAAAATGAGCCTCCCAATGTCTTTGGCCTTTGGCTTATCGAAAATGAACTCGTATTCCACCAATTACTTCAGATTGGAAACAACAAACTTGACGGAAGCGTCACGATATTCAACCATAACTTTGAATTTACCTGTGAATTCAATTGTAAACATGAAGAGCCTCTCAATGCATTGTTTAGGTTCCTGTACGACCCCTTTAGCATTTACAAACACCGATGGAGCTGCTGATGAATTGCATATAACGCTCTCCAATGGCATCGAGAAACTGATTCAAAGAATGGAAATTTTCGCCGGAGGGCAGCAGTTGACCACTGGTTTTCAATCCTACAACACCGTCAGTTGCGTACTTGATACTATCAAAACCACTCTTAGCAAAGAAATGACTTATCAAAGAGTTTTGAAAAATCAAGAAATCTCTGTAGCCGAGAACTTTTACAATACACCTCGTCCATACATTTTGAATCAATGGCTAACGTTTTTGGGTGAAGCTGAACCATCCTACCTTGATACTTCACTTTTGCCACCGATTCAGATAAGACTGTATATTGCAGGTCCAGAAGTCCTAGGGTGTTGGCAAAAACAAAAAACACCTGGTGTAACAATTGACACGAAAGCACAAGAAAAATTAATATCGGACGGCAATTTTAAATTGGAATCCCTTTACTTTACCGTAGAGACGATCACATTCAGTTCTGGAGTGTATGATGCTGCCGTTGAGAGCAAATTGCGTGATGGATTTTTAGAAATATCATATTACAATTACTTTACCTTTTTCGAAGGTGCTAATACTTTGGACAAATCGACAAGCTTCTCTTTGAGTTCACAATGCATTAATAACATATATGCTGTGCAAAGGCCTGCTAATAATAGAGAAAAAAACAAAGGGCTCATCAAATTGGAAAATACATGTGGAACGACCTACCTACCATCATACTTTCAGTTTTCAGCAGGTGGTTTGGGTGCTCTACAGTTCAATATCAACAACTTGTTTGTGCCCAACTATAGAGTTGATCCACTCGCAGCTTTTAACCTCCTGACGATTGGAAAGGCCGATAATTATGGTACGCTATCGGGTTGTAAAATTAATTCATATGACGATTGGCTCAACAATCAGTTCATTCCTATGGTACGTTTGAATCTCCCGTCGGAAATGGGTGTAAGAAATTTGACTGGTTTGGATAGCAGAGGACTTTCTTCAAGTTTCTACCTTTCTACTTCTGTTGCATCCCCAGTAGACGATCTACAAACGGTGGTACTAACAACAAACGAAACCATGATCATTTGCGAAACGACTGCCGTTCTTCGTATCGGTCAAAACCGTGTAATTGAAACGGTATTTTAAAAAGCGGTTAATAGTATACAAACATGGCTCAACAACCAGGATTGGTTTCATACAATATGATCAAAGACGTAGGTTCCAATGTGGACAAACAAATTCACACCGCGACGATGTTTCAAATGTCAGGTTTTAGACCGGTTATGATGCAACAACTCCCGTGTAAAACAATCAATGACATCACATATCCACCATTCAGGATAAGCAACGTTCATCCTTTGGCGGGATACAAAAGTTATACCCTAGGGCATGGTGAAAAGCTTTCTCAAAAGATGGAAATGTTCCATTTCCCGATGGAGCATCCATTAAATAGTCGATTGTTGCAACCTATACCTTTGTTTTTTTCATAGATTAGTATATACAATGTCAGCTTTCGGAAATGAATTGAATGCAAAAACATCAACATACACGAACACCACATTCCGAACAGTAGAGAGAAATGGAAAAGATATAGAATTAACAAAGGATGATGTACAGAATCAAATTATATTAGGTGATACTCCCTCAATTGTTCGGTTGCCGGAATGTGTACCTGCTATCAAAGGTAAAATGTTTACAATTTATAACGGAACAGCCGTAAGGGGCGGAACAGCGACTCTTCAAAAGTTTGAGGGTGACAGAATAAATGGATATACAGACACAACTAACGGCGATATTACTTTGGAAAATGCTGCAACCAATGGAGATAGTATAACGAGCGTCACTCTAATTGCATCAGGCGAAAGAACAAGTACACAGGAAGGAAATTGGTATGTGATTTCAACATCTTATCGGAATACGGCATAAAATATAAAAAGTATAATATATAATGTCAGCTTTTGGTTCCAATCTAATTGTGAAAGAAATTAACGGTAAACCATTTGTAAATGGTACGGGTCCAACCGATACACTAACGTGCGATACAGTGGTGTGTCAAACTATAGGCAGCGTTGAATCGCCGCTTGAGACCATGCATATCGGGTCAGATATACGCTATCAAAACGATATCAAATTCATAGACACTCAAGACCCATTGAATGAACGAGAACAGATGAATTTGTTGACAGATGGGTCGCTAAAAGTACACACATCAATCAAATTCAACGACTTCGTGTTGAACAACCCGATTTCCAAATCACGATTCTCAGCAGGCCTCGACGACCTCGATGCTTCTTTCGAGATTAAAAGCTTGGATCCTGTGGAACAAACACGAGTTAAGATAGGCGAAACGGGCATCAACGAGGTAACCTGCTTGCAGACAACAATCAATATAGAGCCTTTCGGCAGTGGGGTATTGATAAACGACGGTCCACTTGTACTCAATACCGGTGATCTAACATTGACTACAGGTAAATATCGTGGAGACGGTTCTTTGCTCCAAAACCTGCCGTCCGGGGCAAATCAGAATTTACAATCGGTCACTGATCAAGGTAGCACGACCAGTGTCGCCGATATTCCATATACAGGTACAGGTACCATGATTGTCAATCAAGAGAAACTTAGTGGAAATAATCTTAGAATTGAAAGTGGCTCTCTCGGTCTAGGTAAGGTATCGATAGGAGAGCAGTCTCAAGGGTATACAAACGCCGACCACATTGGAGACCGTTCTATCGCAATCGGCCGCAATGCATTATCTATTAACAATACAACAAGTAATGATACGATTGCAATTGGTTCTGGTTCATGCAATAACAATTGCGGTTCTTATGTCGTGTCTATTGGGGACGACTGTGGGCAGAACAATTGCAAAGATGCGGCCGTGAACATCGGAAAATATGCAGGTGAATTTACAGCAGGTGAAAATGCAATCAACATAGGTGCTCTCGCAGGACAGAACTCTGCTCAGAGTGCGGTTAACACCGATAACACAATCGTTTTGAACGCGAGCGGGGTTGAATTAAACGCCGGTGTCGCAAGTAGTTTTTATATCAGACCTATCAGGGCCAGTCCCGATCCAGCAAGCGAGTCACAAATGTTGCATTATGACACAGCATCCAATGAGGTGCGATATGGTCCTGTTTCCAGTGGCGGCGGTATTCCGAGTTTATCTCAAGTATTGGCTGTCGGCAATACCGGTTCAATCATGGAATTGGATGAATTAAATTCTGCGTCTGTTATTTTAAGTAACTCGTTGAATTACGCTTATCCAAGTTCAACCAACTCACTCACACTATCAAGCGTACCGTTGACACTCATTACGAAAGCGTACGCTAATACCACCCTTCCAGCAAATCCATTGAGATTCACCGGGGATGTATTTACATTTGTTAATAACACCGCCGATACGATTACTGCTTCAACAATTGTCATGTTTGATGATGATGGAATAAACACCGTGAATGGAGTTCAACCATTCAATAACTCGTATACTCAAAGTAATCAAAACTGCACACCCATCGGTGTCTGTATTCAAGACAGTGCTGCAACTCAGAGTTGTTTCGTGTTGATCGGACGCGGTTTTACCACATGTAAAAATGCCGCTGCTACAGATAATACGTATGTGAAGGGCCAACGTGTGAAATGCATAGTAGGTGGGGAAATTAATAGTGCTCAGATCACAACGGGCGATTCATATATCGGAACAGCTATGGAATCAAAAGTGGCTAGTGCTGGTGGCGGTGTATTGATTTGGGTAAGCCCAGGATTCAATTATTTTACATAAGTATAATATAAACATATGAGTAGTTTTGGACAAAGTTTAGTTTGTAAGAATTTAACATGTGATACGATTAATGGCAATCCCCCAGACGGTGGATCGAGCAAATGGACAAATGTGTCAGGTACAGTACGACAAATGACATTGAAAGAACAAATGGAAATGTAATAGTAAAGAATGAATTAATAGCTGAAACTGCAACAATCAACGATAATTTGACAGTTGGGGATGGACCTTCACTGTTACATGGTAAAACGGAACTAATTGCGAAATTGGGTTCTCAAGACATTTTACTAATGGGAGGAGACAGATCTAATAATTCAACATACATAGATGTCAATACCGCCGACGTCGACATTTCAAATGCTGAAACTATATATCTAGTACAAATGCAAAAGAAACCTGATAGGTCTGATAATACGTTTTTCAGAATTAACATGTCGGGTGATATTAATGGAGCTCGTAACGTAGTAGCAACTACTATTCAAGCTGAAACGGCATTGGAAGTAAAGACGAAACCGACAACAATAGCATCTGTTCAAAATCAAGAAGTTTTAGTTTGGGATAATAATATTATCAAAGCGATTGATCTTGGCACATCAGTACAAACGCCAAATTTACAATCGGTTACATCTGTCAATAATAAATCAACAAATGATATTATATTATATAATATAAAACTGATGATTCTGCATCTGTGATCGGTGCCAATTCCATGAATAACACATTACCAAACGGAGATTTGGGTTTTAGTTTTTTCTTTTTAGAGGCTGATGAAGACATACGAAGAAATAAAACTATATTTAGGTTTCAAGTTGATAAATTTCCAGTTGCGACTGATGCTTCAACATTACCGTTAGGTTGTTTATACGTTGACGAGAATAAATTTATAAAAATGAATACATGAATAAAAATGAAAATATAAATATAGCTCTGGTGATCGAAACAGTCTGCGTGGAATAACTGGGTCATCATAAGATACGAAAAGAAATAAAAATGACTTAGTGGTGTTTACATCAGTAGATCGACAATATGATATACATAAATATACAAGAAATATGTTTATGTAAACCGTAGACCGTAGACTGTAGACTCACATATATCTTACATATATCAAACATATATCTTACATATAAAATACAATAAATATCTTTATATAAACCGTAGACCATAGACCATAGACTTACATAAAATATACATATGACATACACATAATATACATAAGATTACCATAAATATATGTTTACACAAACCATAGACCATAGACCATAGACCACACATGTCATCCATTGACATATGGCACCCCTACGCGACATACATGTAGTAACATTGTATCGCGCGAGAAAATTGACACGGGTGCGCGCTGAGAGTTTTCCCCAATCCATTGTTGTGGGAATTCAAACGACATAATCTGTAATTTCCGCTATTTCCATTGGTTTAGAAAAGAATTGAGATGTCTGATTGGTCCAAACGGGAAGTGTAAAAACTTGCGCAAATTTTAATTTTTTCCAGATTCATGGAGACAAAGATATATATAAAGATGGGTATATATATCAAAGCTCCTAAAACACTGTGAAGCAGGCAGTGAACAGCTCCAGATATCACAAACTAAGATGAGATAA
>LGRX02028427.1:0-21833 GCA_001247695.2 Cymbomonas tetramitiformis
TCGGCGTAAGCCTTTTGTAATCCTGGCTTAGCGCTAAGTTTCACAGAGGTCTTTGCGAACAGATCGTTGCCTTTGCGCTTTTCTTTAACGCACACAATCCGGCGCATGCCTCGAACACCCTCGAGCTCGTAGATGAGCTTTTCTTCTTGCTTTTTCGCCCACCACATTCTTCGAAGAGGATAGGCACGGTCAGCAAGCCACGTTTCAGGCACCAAAAACGCGCAAAAATCTTTGCAGTGTTCTGCAAAATACAAGATTGCCGCGTCACTCATTCCATCTGGAGGCGGTGCACAAATGATATTTTGACCTAAAACTTTCCAGTTGTCGTTAACACTAAAGATGTTCATAGGGATCCAGCCCTTTACAGTTTGTGCCTTAGTGTCGCTGTCCACTGAAATGAAGTTGAATTCACCCCTTCCGAAACGACTTTCTAGAATTGGTTTTAAGTTTTGATTTTATCTCCGAACCCGCGGCAAACAAGTCGACAAATATTCGACTTTTGATCTTCTTCTCAGCCATGAAGTTCTTCGGATTGAAGCTGTCCACGAGCAAAGCCACTTGTTCTTTTGGGACAATAGTGCGCTTTACTCGTGCGCTTTTATCCGCGTGAACATCATCAAATACTTTCTTAGTCCACTCTTTGTCGATCGGCTTGATGGCGGGGAGGAATTCAACCTCCACGCACTCATGAAAAGCGGACGGGTTATTCAAGAAACTCGCTTCATGAGCAACACGAGTTCGTCGTTGGGATCGCTGTTCCGCATGCAAAGCATGCATCTCAGCGTCATTGAACTCTTCGTACTTAAACTTGCGCTTAGGCATATCGTACGTATCGCGGTTGGAAAGTTGCAAGTTGAAAAAAACACTCCCCACTGTTAAGAACTGCAAAAACGGACAAAAATTTCAAAAACGGTCGCGATTCTGCAAAAACCGACACTGGAAAACTCTCCAGCGTGATTGACCTCATCATTATGCCATGACACCATTCGGGTGTCATCGTCATCGTCATGGATTATGGGGTGGGGATGGGGTCTGATTCTGCGTGGCGATTTTATTGAAAGGAATTTTCGCGAATTAATTCCTCCGTTCAACACACCCTGAATGCACTTAAAATAATCATTTGTCCATGAGAAACATACCGATCGGTCGGATTAAATATCTGCGCGACAGTGTCGTTCGTGCGATGGTAGGTGAAGGCCTCGACGAAGACTTGCGCTACTCACCGTCCGAAACGCGGCTATCTGACGGGCGAAACGAATTTGCAGCGCCTCGTAAGATGGACGACGTGGAGCAGACGTGGCAGTATTCATAGAAGATTTTGTTCCTCTCTCCGAACTCTCCAAGTCAGCTTTGGGTCACGTTTTCACGATGAAGAAGTGAGATAATTATCTGACCCCTTGAAACGTTCCCGAACGCGCCCGAGTGGTTCTAATGCGGACATGAGTTCGTCCGGCAGCTTACTCAGGTTTATTTTACGTGGCCTTGTGTCGTACTGTGTTTATTGAGGATGGGAGGCCTGCGCATCACACAATGAGGGGATTCGGGTGACGGAAGTGTGGCGTGCGGAATGAACATATAGCTTCCATAAGGTACCTCATAACATGCCTCCGACCATAGCGTTCATTATGACACACTTCATACAAGGGTAAGGTAGGTTGGCAGATATGTATGGTTCAGTCATCCCTGTTGTCTATTCTACTAATTTTAGGGCGGGTTAACAATACCTAATAGCGATATTCGAGCACTTTAATATCCTTAATAATTCGAGATATCGCATAAAACCCATGCTTGGCAATGTTTATTGCAGTTAGGTTTGTGCGTGGAAACTTTAATTTCTGCTACTTGGATGGGTAAACCGGGCTGGAATGGCGTTCAAAGTTAGGGCGTGTTGGCCCAAAAATTATGGCGGATTAACCCCGAACTTCGTTTATTGTTGCTCCGCGTAGGCTACGTGGTGGTCCCAAGGCACTAAGTGACAGTATTTTAAGAAAGCTTTATGTGTTGTGACTTTAAGTTTCGATCTAGAGCACTTCCCTATCGGTATAGACCAATCCTCAGCCCAAAGTGTCTGGAGTTCTGCCAACATTTTTTGGGTAATTTTGAGGGTTGATAAACGCCTGTTGTTCCTACTTTTTGCCCGAAGCCGATTACCAATCCTCAGACCAAAGTGTCTGGACTTTTGGGGGTAATTTTGAGGGATGATAAACGCCTGGTGTTCCTACTTTTTTCCCAAAGTCGATTACACGCGTGATATCGTAGAAATACCTAGGTATTGGTAACCCGCCGCAACAACGTGTTACGGCGGGTTAACCCGCCTTTCGCAGAATAGACACTGTGCTGTACACTTTTGCCCAAATCAAGGATGCGTTAAAAAGCCCCGAATATACGAGTGCGGATCATGTTGTCCTACGTAGATGGTAGACTACCTCTATAGAATGTGTGACGCAACTCTCAGAATGTGGGGAAAACTCGTAGCTATTAATGAAATTGTGTATTCAGTATGTTAGTAGCTGAAATGGACCCCGCCTGGCATTGTTCCTCAAGCGGTCAGCCCTGCTTGCTGCGAGTGTGTAGTGTGTCATCAACATAGAATCTCCATTTTGTAGCTATCCCCAAGACTTTTTTAAGCTACAGTATCATTGCGTAGCCTTCACAAAATTGATCCCCACGGCAAATTCCCCTATATCCCTTCAGTAATGGCACTAATAATAACACCAACGTGCATTTTCCATCGGGTTTCCGCGTTGAATTTTTTAGGGTAACAAAATTGCCCTACGAGTCGACCCCACCTACCCCCGGGAACATATCAACCTCCTATGGCCGGTCTGTGGCCGTACGATAAAGGCTGTGGCCGAGGTTTGGCCGAGGGTGCTTTTGCTTGTTGGCCGAGACGAATTATGTAAAATTTTTAAAATTTCCCCGAAATTGTGCGATTTTTATGATATTATCATACTTAAATTAAAAATTTGCGCCTGCGGCGGGCAATTTTAGATTTTGGCCGAGATGGCCGAAACTTGGCCGATGAAAATTTTGAGTGTTGGCTGTACGACATAAAAGTTTGATATGTTCCTGCCCCCCCGAAAACCCCATGGAAACCCGTGGAATGCATTCCATTAGGATAGCCGTTCTAGAACCACCCTAGGGAAGCATTTTCCATGTGGCCGTTCTTTGGAAAACCTTTCCATATACGAATCGGCCAAAAGGATTCTCGCTGAAAGTTATCCCTATGGAATTTCATGGCCTGTGGAAAACCTATCTATGCTCAACTCCGTCTGATTTCCGAAAGATTTTCCCAATCGAATGAAAAACCTTCCCACCCTACGAACGCCATTTCCACGAGGTAGAAATTTGGGGGAAAGAAAAACTTCAACGCCGAAGCCCTGTGGAATTTTTGGAGGTTTTTAACGCACAGGGTGAATAGGGAGACCATCCCTGTGGAAGGGACATCAACCAAATCCCATCGTATGCATGCGGGCCATGGTACAAAACCTCGTCGTTTTTGTACACTATATCGATCGTGAGGGTACCCCGATATCCAGGGATTGGTACACGATATCGTTTTACCACTTCCACGATATCGTGGAACTGTTACGCTATTGTATATAACCATTAACTAAGTTGGTTGTACACGACTTGGGTTAAAGAGCTGTAAGGGGCTTCCTCAACGGTCCTTTTGAAAACCTGGAGGCCTAGCTAGGTTGTCAAGTTCTTGAGTTGATATTTATCGCATGTAATGTCGAAATTCGGTTCCGAAGACATCTTTACCCTCAAACTATCGGTTGAAGTATAGAATACATACAATATTAGTTAATACGGCTGAAGTTGTGCCAGGGGTCATACGTAGTACATCACGGCCGTTCAGCTGGCAGATTGTACTTCTACCCAGTGGAGCAGCTAAATGCAGCTGGGCGCGGAAGGGGACCCCAGAACCATTGACTGCGTTTGCCGGAGATACTGTCAGTAAGTTTGAAGCATCCTGGCAGCATGTTATTACCATGACGTCTCGCGCTGGGGCGCTACGCCGCTGGGAGCATAACGAGAGGTGGTGGATGGTTTGTCGACGACGCCACTAGAGCGAAAGAGCCAGTAGCGCCATTCTCACTTCCCATCAGTGGCGCCTATATTACCGAAACGGGGATAGATGATTATCGCGGAATTCCCTATACTGGTCGTCCGAAGGAAGCGACGCCTACGACTAGTGACAATTCTGGTGATAGAAGGAGTTGTAGCCTGGACCCTGGAGTAATGAGAATCTGTCAGATACAGATGACGCTGACGACACTGTTGCTGCTGACATCAAGATTAACACTGGCGAGGCAAACCCTGAATGGGAGTATGACACCCCAGTCGAGTATGACTCTGAGGATGACGTCAGCGAGTTCGATGATCTGGTCGCTGACGATCCGGATGAACAAGCTGAGGCTCGTAAGAAGAAGAGAGACAGAGCCTACAACTGATCATGGATGAGAATGATGAACCCACATGGGTGCCAAAGGGCACATCACTGGTGCCTGTTCAGAATGATGACCAGCCAATCCATGGACAGAAATATGTGGCTGACTTTAGTTGTCCTCGAGTCAGAGGTGTGAAAACCGCATCTGAGCCGGAAGGCCAATCTGATGACAAGTCTGGAAATATCAACAATGATGACGAAGCAGAATTGGCCCCTCGAAGGAAAAGGGCGATAAGAGGCAACTAGATAAGCTAGAGGGCAATTAATTTGCCGATCCTCTGATTAGGATTTGTATAGGTGGCAGAGCGTGATTGATGCTAACCTGAAAATACTAGATTCATCAGAGATTCGGGGGGCGCGCCCTTGTAAAAGTATAAGACATGAATGGTAGCCCAGAGGAAGCTGTTCTAGCTTGAAGTGATTATTTGGAAGAGCTCTGTCTCACCCTGACAAAATACTACTGGTACATCTTTCCCGACATAAAGATGTAGCAATTTCCCTATTGTACAGTAGCCTTGTTCAACTGGTATCAGAACATTGCAAACTTTGTACACTGCAGACTTGCCGGAAAACGGATCTGTGCCCCAAGATTGAAGCCTTCAACAAGCCTCTGGCCAAGATTAGATCTGGTCAAGTTTGCCTATAACAAGCTTCACTTTGAGTGATTTGACCTCACCAACGGTAATATTTTCACCTGCTTACACCACAACCTTTGCATCAGCCGTCATCATGGTATGCAGAGTGTCAACACCGGTCGGACACCTCCCACGTCTCATACGTCGACACCCAGACGTTCTTGTTGGCGTCAGCCTAGTCAGCGCAGCAAGGGGGACTCTGTTGTGGCCGTGGAACCGAGCGGGAGGCGCTCCAAGCAGGGCAAGCCCAATGCACCTTCACCTGGCAAGCCGCAGCAGGCAGCGACCGCTGCAGGTGAGACTGACTTCCGTATACCCAAAAAGAGGTCAGCTCTCTCAGCAACAGCAACAGAGTTGCACAGCCAGGTGACGCATATGGAACCTGTGCAGACCTTTGAGACTCCTCGTATAGAAGAAGCGGTCACTGTGCCCAGGAACATGCCACCTCCGCCTTATCGCCATTCAGGAGTGATGCCGCCACGGCTGCTGAAGATTCCTCAGTTGAGCGCAGGACTGATTACTAAATGATGGCGACACCGAGGCGTCATTTCAGCGAGAGTACACCTTCCTCTTCTGGCAGAAGGAAGCCTGAAGCCCCCGATGCAACGGTGGTGAAGCCGTAGGCGGAGATGTCCACACCACCGGATGCCGCGCCAGCACTCACCACAGCGGGCGCGCCGTGCTGCTCAACCGCCGCCGCAAATGCCGCCGCTCCACCATCCGCTGCCGCCTGGAACACCTAAATGGTTCCCCACCATTTTATTAAATGGTTCCCCACCATTTCTGGATTGGTTTCCCACAAATTCTCTCAACCTGATCTGCTGTGGGTGCAGATGTTCAAAAGTCACATTCTGTCAGTCACCCTCGTCATACCTCTCGGTCATACTGGTGACTATCATCCGAGCTGTCACTCGTCACTCTGACACGTCTGTCTCTCGTCTGACTCGCGATACACCCTAGTACAACTCTACCAGTTGAACAGAGTGCGAGGACTGAACCAGTCTCACAGGCATGTAAGCTAACACTTACAGGTAATATGATGCCATGATCATAGGATGTACAGACAGTACAGGGATAATATCGGAATATCGGAATTTCGGTTAAACTTTACTGTTTGGAGTTACTAGACACCAGAGGTTGGTGTCAATGTGTAACTTAATTCAAAAACTGACATAGAACACTATTCTTGTCTTCCGAAGACAATAGCAATGGAGACGCACGTGTTTTGCAAATGAACATACCCACTCAGCTGATAAATTATCGAGCACAAACAAAATTAAGATTAACATTGAATACTTTTTCTTGTGCAAAGACATGGTATAGTATTAACGAGACCAATGGTATCTTCTATGTGGGTGATACGGTAAACCATGCTTTAACGGAAGTGAAAATACGTTATGCAAATTATACAGAGTTAAGTCAAATTACATCTTTGTTAGAAACCGAATTAATGAAGGCTATCGGTGCCACAACAACCATCACTTCAGTAACCGTTACTTACGATGGCGGAAATGTTCAAAATTTCCAAAACAAATTTCGTATAACATTATCACCAGCTCAGCCCGATATTAAGTTTGTAGCATTTAGCGTTAGCGGTGATTTTCAAGCTTTACCTGGAAGTAACTTACAAAAGGCCTTAGAATCAGTTTCTATTGCTGGAAAATACAACGACTCTGATCAAATACTCAGTGGTCGTGTCAATAGAAGCACAGCTGGTTTGGGTGAGATATCTGATCTTATAGACTTTTTGATTCAAATAATTTATTACCTAATGAACACAGAGAGTCAATATACCCTTGCAACATTCAAACCAACGATGCATTGTATCTTAGGATAACATCGCTCCCTACACACAATATTGAGAGTACCAATCTTTCTACTTTTACAAATAATAACGAAATGATCAGTTCTGATATCTGGGCGAAAATATTATTGCCAAGTGACACAACGACAGATTTCATAAGATACATAGATCCAAACGACAACTTTGTTATTGAAGTGTCTGGGTCTCAATTTACTTCATTTAGAATCACACTTACAGATTCTAAAGCAAGACTGATCACATTGGCATCTCCGACTCAAGCATCAGACGGCAGTATTAACTATTCATTAAGCATTAAGGTTGAAGAATTAGCACCTGTTGGTCTCTCGGATATTTTATAATCTTTATGATATATATACAAAAATGAGCCTCCCAATGTCTTTGGCCTTTGGCTTATCGAAAATGAACTCGTATTCCACCAATTACTTCAGATTGGAAACAACAAACTTGACGGAAGCGTCACGATATTCAACCATAACTTTGAATTTACCTGTGAATTCAATTGTAAACATGAAGAGCCTCTCAATGCATTGTTTAGGTTCCTGTACGACCCCTTTAGCATTTACAAACACCGATGGAGCTGCTGATGAATTGCATATAACGCTCTCCAATGGCATCGAGAAACTGATTCAAAGAATGGAAATTTTCGCCGGAGGGCAGCAGTTGACCACTGGTTTTCAATCCTACAACACCGTCAGTTGCGTACTTGATACTATCAAAACCACTCTTAGCAAAGAAATGACTTATCAAAGAGTTTTGAAAAATCAAGAAATCTCTGTAGCCGAGAACTTTTACAATACACCTCGTCCATACATTTTGAATCAATGGCTAACGTTTTTGGGTGAAGCTGAACCATCCTACCTTGATACTTCACTTTTGCCACCGATTCAGATAAGACTGTATATTGCAGGTCCAGAAGTCCTAGGGTGTTGGCAAAAACAAAAAACACCTGGTGTAACAATTGACACGAAAGCACAAGAAAAATTAATATCGGACGGCAATTTTAAATTGGAATCCCTTTACTTTACCGTAGAGACGATCACATTCAGTTCTGGAGTGTATGATGCTGCCGTTGAGAGCAAATTGCGTGATGGATTTTTAGAAATATCATATTACAATTACTTTACCTTTTTCGAAGGTGCTAATACTTTGGACAAATCGACAAGCTTCTCTTTGAGTTCACAATGCATTAATAACATATATGCTGTGCAAAGGCCTGCTAATAATAGAGAAAAAAACAAAGGGCTCATCAAATTGGAAAATACATGTGGAACGACCTACCTACCATCATACTTTCAGTTTTCAGCAGGTGGTTTGGGTGCTCTACAGTTCAATATCAACAACTTGTTTGTGCCCAACTATAGAGTTGATCCACTCGCAGCTTTTAACCTCCTGACGATTGGAAAGGCCGATAATTATGGTACGCTATCGGGTTGTAAAATTAATTCATATGACGATTGGCTCAACAATCAGTTCATTCCTATGGTACGTTTGAATCTCCCGTCGGAAATGGGTGTAAGAAATTTGACTGGTTTGGATAGCAGAGGACTTTCTTCAAGTTTCTACCTTTCTACTTCTGTTGCATCCCCAGTAGACGATCTACAAACGGTGGTACTAACAACAAACGAAACCATGATCATTTGCGAAACGACTGCCGTTCTTCGTATCGGTCAAAACCGTGTAATTGAAACGGTATTTTAAAAAGCGGTTAATAGTATACAAACATGGCTCAACAACCAGGATTGGTTTCATACAATATGATCAAAGACGTAGGTTCCAATGTGGACAAACAAATTCACACCGCGACGATGTTTCAAATGTCAGGTTTTAGACCGGTTATGATGCAACAACTCCCGTGTAAAACAATCAATGACATCACATATCCACCATTCAGGATAAGCAACGTTCATCCTTTGGCGGGATACAAAAGTTATACCCTAGGGCATGGTGAAAAGCTTTCTCAAAAGATGGAAATGTTCCATTTCCCGATGGAGCATCCATTAAATAGTCGATTGTTGCAACCTATACCTTTGTTTTTTTCATAGATTAGTATATACAATGTCAGCTTTCGGAAATGAATTGAATGCAAAAACATCAACATACACGAACACCACATTCCGAACAGTAGAGAGAAATGGAAAAGATATAGAATTAACAAAGGATGATGTACAGAATCAAATTATATTAGGTGATACTCCCTCAATTGTTCGGTTGCCGGAATGTGTACCTGCTATCAAAGGTAAAATGTTTACAATTTATAACGGAACAGCCGTAAGGGGCGGAACAGCGACTCTTCAAAAGTTTGAGGGTGACAGAATAAATGGATATACAGACACAACTAACGGCGATATTACTTTGGAAAATGCTGCAACCAATGGAGATAGTATAACGAGCGTCACTCTAATTGCATCAGGCGAAAGAACAAGTACACAGGAAGGAAATTGGTATGTGATTTCAACATCTTATCGGAATACGGCATAAAATATAAAAAGTATAATATATAATGTCAGCTTTTGGTTCCAATCTAATTGTGAAAGAAATTAACGGTAAACCATTTGTAAATGGTACGGGTCCAACCGATACACTAACGTGCGATACAGTGGTGTGTCAAACTATAGGCAGCGTTGAATCGCCGCTTGAGACCATGCATATCGGGTCAGATATACGCTATCAAAACGATATCAAATTCATAGACACTCAAGACCCATTGAATGAACGAGAACAGATGAATTTGTTGACAGATGGGTCGCTAAAAGTACACACATCAATCAAATTCAACGACTTCGTGTTGAACAACCCGATTTCCAAATCACGATTCTCAGCAGGCCTCGACGACCTCGATGCTTCTTTCGAGATTAAAAGCTTGGATCCTGTGGAACAAACACGAGTTAAGATAGGCGAAACGGGCATCAACGAGGTAACCTGCTTGCAGACAACAATCAATATAGAGCCTTTCGGCAGTGGGGTATTGATAAACGACGGTCCACTTGTACTCAATACCGGTGATCTAACATTGACTACAGGTAAATATCGTGGAGACGGTTCTTTGCTCCAAAACCTGCCGTCCGGGGCAAATCAGAATTTACAATCGGTCACTGATCAAGGTAGCACGACCAGTGTCGCCGATATTCCATATACAGGTACAGGTACCATGATTGTCAATCAAGAGAAACTTAGTGGAAATAATCTTAGAATTGAAAGTGGCTCTCTCGGTCTAGGTAAGGTATCGATAGGAGAGCAGTCTCAAGGGTATACAAACGCCGACCACATTGGAGACCGTTCTATCGCAATCGGCCGCAATGCATTATCTATTAACAATACAACAAGTAATGATACGATTGCAATTGGTTCTGGTTCATGCAATAACAATTGCGGTTCTTATGTCGTGTCTATTGGGGACGACTGTGGGCAGAACAATTGCAAAGATGCGGCCGTGAACATCGGAAAATATGCAGGTGAATTTACAGCAGGTGAAAATGCAATCAACATAGGTGCTCTCGCAGGACAGAACTCTGCTCAGAGTGCGGTTAACACCGATAACACAATCGTTTTGAACGCGAGCGGGGTTGAATTAAACGCCGGTGTCGCAAGTAGTTTTTATATCAGACCTATCAGGGCCAGTCCCGATCCAGCAAGCGAGTCACAAATGTTGCATTATGACACAGCATCCAATGAGGTGCGATATGGTCCTGTTTCCAGTGGCGGCGGTATTCCGAGTTTATCTCAAGTATTGGCTGTCGGCAATACCGGTTCAATCATGGAATTGGATGAATTAAATTCTGCGTCTGTTATTTTAAGTAACTCGTTGAATTACGCTTATCCAAGTTCAACCAACTCACTCACACTATCAAGCGTACCGTTGACACTCATTACGAAAGCGTACGCTAATACCACCCTTCCAGCAAATCCATTGAGATTCACCGGGGATGTATTTACATTTGTTAATAACACCGCCGATACGATTACTGCTTCAACAATTGTCATGTTTGATGATGATGGAATAAACACCGTGAATGGAGTTCAACCATTCAATAACTCGTATACTCAAAGTAATCAAAACTGCACACCCATCGGTGTCTGTATTCAAGACAGTGCTGCAACTCAGAGTTGTTTCGTGTTGATCGGACGCGGTTTTACCACATGTAAAAATGCCGCTGCTACAGATAATACGTATGTGAAGGGCCAACGTGTGAAATGCATAGTAGGTGGGGAAATTAATAGTGCTCAGATCACAACGGGCGATTCATATATCGGAACAGCTATGGAATCAAAAGTGGCTAGTGCTGGTGGCGGTGTATTGATTTGGGTAAGCCCAGGATTCAATTATTTTACATAAGTATAATATAAACATATGAGTAGTTTTGGACAAAGTTTAGTTTGTAAGAATTTAACATGTGATACGATTAATGGCAATCCCCCAGACGGTGGATCGAGCAAATGGACAAATGTGTCAGGTACAGTACGACAAATGACATTGAAAGAACAAATGGAAATGTAATAGTAAAGAATGAATTAATAGCTGAAACTGCAACAATCAACGATAATTTGACAGTTGGGGATGGACCTTCACTGTTACATGGTAAAACGGAACTAATTGCGAAATTGGGTTCTCAAGACATTTTACTAATGGGAGGAGACAGATCTAATAATTCAACATACATAGATGTCAATACCGCCGACGTCGACATTTCAAATGCTGAAACTATATATCTAGTACAAATGCAAAAGAAACCTGATAGGTCTGATAATACGTTTTTCAGAATTAACATGTCGGGTGATATTAATGGAGCTCGTAACGTAGTAGCAACTACTATTCAAGCTGAAACGGCATTGGAAGTAAAGACGAAACCGACAACAATAGCATCTGTTCAAAATCAAGAAGTTTTAGTTTGGGATAATAATATTATCAAAGCGATTGATCTTGGCACATCAGTACAAACGCCAAATTTACAATCGGTTACATCTGTCAATAATAAATCAACAAATGATATTATATTATATAATATAAAACTGATGATTCTGCATCTGTGATCGGTGCCAATTCCATGAATAACACATTACCAAACGGAGATTTGGGTTTTAGTTTTTTCTTTTTAGAGGCTGATGAAGACATACGAAGAAATAAAACTATATTTAGGTTTCAAGTTGATAAATTTCCAGTTGCGACTGATGCTTCAACATTACCGTTAGGTTGTTTATACGTTGACGAGAATAAATTTATAAAAATGAATACATGAATAAAAATGAAAATATAAATATAGCTCTGGTGATCGAAACAGTCTGCGTGGAATAACTGGGTCATCATAAGATACGAAAAGAAATAAAAATGACTTAGTGGTGTTTACATCAGTAGATCGACAATATGATATACATAAATATACAAGAAATATGTTTATGTAAACCGTAGACCGTAGACTGTAGACTCACATATATCTTACATATATCAAACATATATCTTACATATAAAATACAATAAATATCTTTATATAAACCGTAGACCATAGACCATAGACTTACATAAAATATACATATGACATACACATAATATACATAAGATTACCATAAATATATGTTTACACAAACCATAGACCATAGACCATAGACCACACATGTCATCCATTGACATATGGCACCCCTACGCGACATACATGTAGTAACATTGTATCGCGCGAGAAAATTGACACGGGTGCGCGCTGAGAGTTTTCCCCAATCCATTGTTGTGGGAATTCAAACGACATAATCTGTAATTTCCGCTATTTCCATTGGTTTAGAAAAGAATTGAGATGTCTGATTGGTCCAAACGGGAAGTGTAAAAACTTGCGCAAATTTTAATTTTTTCCAGATTCATGGAGACAAAGATATATATAAAGATGGGTATATATATCAAAGCTCCTAAAACACTGTGAAGCAGGCAGTGAACAGCTCCAGATATCACAAACTAAGATGAGATAATAAAATACTTAGGCGGTTTTATTATCGGAGAGCGAAAGTAATGCAAGGGTGACGTGGCACCTCAGGTCGAGGGGTGACTAGAGACGGTACCGCTGCCCCCCTTATAGGGGGGCAAAAGTCGGTGCCTCCATGACACCACCTCACCATGAAGAGGTGAGGTGCCACAAGAATGCTTCATGCATGAACACACACCTAAAACCCTAGCTATTAAATGGCGCAGGTCTAAAGGGACCTTTTCCAGTCCAACTAGAAGCGGATCCCCGCATGGGCGTTGGCCCGCGGAACATTCTACAAGGATAAGGGTGCAAGGCCCCACCACATTCAAAGAATCAGTAACTAAATCTAAGGTGCACCACTAGACAGTGGCACACTGACGATCGTGTTCGTGGCGATGTCCTCGATTGCAGCAGACGTGGCGGTCGTACAATGGAAAGCACGCAATCAACCAATGCCCTTGCGATGCCACGGTCTAAGGCGAACTGACACCACCAGAGCGAGCGCGCCAACGAGGGTGGTGATAGCAGGCGCGAGACGGAAAATGCGGTGTGGACACCTCCTGTTGCACGCGACAGAAGGAGTCCAGGATGGGAGAGGAATGGTGCACAAGCACCACCACACACCACCACACAGCGGCCAAGACGTACGCAGGGTGAAGGTGAAAGCGGGCGATGTCGTGGGCAGAGCTTGTAGTAGTCAAAGCGCTTGTCCTCGACAATGATGCTGGACTCGAAGTTGGCGCCTGGTGCATGAGCACCACCAGACACCACCAGATGATAGCCAGCGGTAAGATGTTGTCGACGTAAGCAGAGGGACACCACCGCTGAGTGCACAGCGGCCATACGCGCACGCTGGCGTGCAGTGGACATGGCCACAAACTGCAGGCTGCAGAATTCTGCACACCCAAAGATAGGGTTCCCAAGCGAAAGGATAACTTCTCGAAAAACGAAGCAAATCAAGCGATGTAGAAACCAATCCTGAGTGAAATTTCGCGAGGAAAACGCCGGTCACGACAAAAACTCCGTACGGTAAGCCAAAATTGCTGCAGCGGAGGTGCTGCTGTTCAGATGTTGTTGAGCACGTTTGGGTTCGATGCGAAAAAGCGTCTTCTCGTGGAATTGACAATTTCCAGCGATGAAACTACCAAATTGGGGTGTATTTCGACGAGGAAAACGGTGGTCGCGTAAAAAACGTCGCAAGATAAGCCAATTTCCCGGGAGAAGAGGTGTTGCTGTCCAGAAAGGTAAAGGCCTAGTAGATTTTGTCGTTGAACGCGTTAGTTTCGCGCGCAACCAAGGAACAAATGTAGTCCCAAGCATATGTAGATCCAACTGGACAAGTGTAGTCCCAAGCGGAAGTCAGATGTAATAAATGAGCGTTGGGCGCTCAGTCAGATGACGCGGCGGTGTGTCGCGGTATACCGCAAAGACTGCGGGATCAAAGGAAGGCGAAATCTATGAGCAGCCACTAACCAGTGGTCAGACCCATAACCTCATGGAGACATATATATATATAAAGATGGGTATATATATATATATCAAAGCTCCTGAAATACTGTGAAGCAGGCAGTGAACAGCTCCAGATATCACAAACTAAGATGATATGATAAAATACTTAGGTGAGAAAGGTGTTTTCATTATCGAAGAGCGAACGTAATGCAAGGGTGACGTGGCACCTCAGGTCGAGGGGTGACTAGAGACGGTACCGTTGTCCTTTTTATAGGGGGCAAAAGTCGGTGCCTCGATGACAGATCCGATTTCAGAATCGGATTCCCCGCGGAGAGGGCTACAAAGTTATTGGCAAACTTATATGTTTTGTTTAAGTATAGAAACGTCAGACGCGGTAATCAATCTGACTTGTTCATACTTAACCAACACATATAAGTATGCCAATAACTTTGTAGCCCTCTCCGCGGGCTATCCGATTCTGAAATCGGATCTGGAAAAAATTAAGAATTGCGCACGTTTTTACACTTCCCGTTTGGACCAATGACAAAGCGTAGAATGGTCCCAACAATATTTTCTCCAATCATTCACTCCGCGCAGGACGCGCGTAAGCTATGTATCGTCCATTCATTACAGATCGTGCGACAGGCATTCTATTAAAAATTGCAAAACTCGACTGGGAAAGGTCTTTGAAATAAATCTAGCCCGACGTTTACAGTGACGGCTCAATTGCCGTGGATAGATGCTCATACTTCATTGATGAAGTGGGGCGCCCGAAGATCGCACGAGAAGGCGACTCCGGAATTTTTCCAAAACCGCCGTATTTTTAATTTCAGCCAATATTCGTCGAAATTGGGGAAATGCTGTGGGGGTTCATATAGGGGCCATTCAGGGGGGTTACTGATGCAATTCGACTGCCCACTATATAAGCCCAAAATTTCGATTTCAACCGGTGTCACTTGGAAGCGACTTCTTGATTTTGAAAAAGAATCGCCATTCCGCCCCCTCAGCACAACCCCTTTAAAATGGGCATTTTTGCTTGCCGCGTGGTCAACGCGTCAGGAGTGATTCTGCATGAATCGACCCCCCTTGTAAGATTTGACCTTGTAGTCGTCATTGGTATGCTCCCGGCATATTCCGATTTCGTGGCAGCCGCATATAAGCAATTGCTGGATTTGACACTGTGACACCCAAAACTGTCACATGTCACTTCCTATAGTAGGCTGGATGACCGTCACTAGTAGAGGGGAAACACCCGTTAGGTATTTATGTTATCTCTTTCTTTATCAAGACACTTTTACCGTTCTGATTCCGTAACCCTTACCTCAGGGTTTATCTCTCTAGTTAGATATATATTACCGCCGAACTATATATCTACCAGGTTTGGCCCCACTTGCGTTTTATTTAGCCACTGCGGAATTGCCACTATGAGTGGCTAAGCTCGGACGCCTGGGATGGAGTGAGGCGCTCCGCGCGTGAGAACGCCGGCAGTCACGGGTATGGCCCAAATTTTGTTGGTTGATTTACGGCACGCCGCACCGGTTGGAGAGCAGATTTTCTTGCGGGATTTAACGTTGGACTGGTTTGCGTTCTCTGGTTGGATCCCACACCGTTGCGTATTGGCCGCCTATTCCACACGACTTACCGGATTTATTTGATCTCTCACGGCTGCTGTATCGGCGACCCGCACGTTTCTTGGCCGCCCACGACTGCCGCATCTCTCACGCTCCTTTGCCTCACTCCGCCCCTTCAGTCCTTCTCATCATGGTTGCTTCTACTCGAGCCACCGCTAGCATGGCGAATCGCCAACGCGCATTATCCACGATTTTTGATTCAGCGGCTGCGAGACACGCCAACACTCCAGCCACTCCGCCGGCAGCTCAGCCGGCTGCCAATTCAGCGGGTGCTACGTTCCTGGCCTCGGTGCGTACACTTCAGAGGGAACACTTCGACATGAAGGTCTCCAAGACCGTTCGTCAGAAGTTGTTCGAGGACAAGAACGGGCGATTTTCCGGGACTGAGTGCCACGCATCCGCGCTCTTCGCCAGGATGGTCTCTGCGCTCCAGACGGCATTTGTCACGGAGGACATCGGCTTCGCGCCCCTTTTCCTACTGGACGATGCTACCCTTCCCGTCCGTGTGGAGGCCAACGGCTTGTTGTTCTCCGCGCTCGAGCTGATGGTTGACCCCGCGTCGCCCGCAGCGGACTGGATGGACTCTTCACACTCCAGCTTCCCGTCAGACGGTAAGCGCGTGCTGCTTGAGTTTGCCCGTCGCATGATCCCGGCAGGTGACCCCTTTCAGGGTCAAGCGGACATGTTGAGCATCCGCATCTCTGCGGGCGTGGACCCGCATGACAAGATCGGCGACTTCAACGCCGCCCTGAAGGCTGCGAGGACGCGAGCAACACTCCTGGACGAGGACGTGAAGGCGCTGTTCATCAAGTCCCTCGACACCGCCTTCTACCAACCGGTGGTGTCACGGTTGCTTCTCCACGATCAATAACGAGCCGCTCACGACCTCCTCACAATTCAACAATGGGTGCGTGAGTGCTACTCCGAGCACGTGCGGGCGGGCACCGCCACGGCGTCCGCGCACCGGTACTCTCATGGCACGCATTTCATGGAGGGGGACACCGATGACTCCGGTGGACCCGGTGAGCTCGCGGACTTGAGGACCATGGTCCTCGACTTGAAGCGGCAATTGGCCACGTTGGTCACACCCGATCGGTCCGAGCCGACCACGCGCGGGTACACTCCCCGCGCAGACAAGCCGGACCGCCGCATCAAGACCCGCTTCGCGGCCACGCCCCTCCCCAAAGGGGGAAATTGGTCTCAATCCATCTCCAAGAAGGTCGCCTTCCATCGCGACACCGGCGCGACCGTTCCCTACTGCCAGAATCAGGTGTGCGCGAAGGGCAAGGCGCGGCATTGGCATCGGGACTGCCCGAACGGGGGCAGGCCCGGACTCTCGGCCTACGCTTTCGCTGAGGAGGCCGAGAACTCGGTGTTGGCCGCGAGGTTTCAACATGCCATCGACCACGACGACGCCGTAGAGTTTGACGCCCTTTGCATGCTCGCGGGCGGGAAGCCGGACATCTTCGCCGACATCTCCGCGTGCTCGTTCTGCGAGGAGGGCGGTGAGGCCCTCGTGTCCGCTGTCACTGAGTTCTCGGAATTGGCGCGCACGGCTACGGCATCCACTTTCAACGTCAACACCTTCACCGCCGACATGCCAATGGTGTCGAAGCCGACCGCGCACTCCCCACCCGCGTCGGTTGACTCCGACGAGGAATGGACCGGTCCGCCCAACCCCTTCTGCCCTCCCGTCACCCGCACGTTTGCCGACTTCATCGAGAGCACGGGGATTGCGTTGGGGGCGCCCGACGAGCCGCCCGTGAACATGAACTTGCTCTCCGCGGTCGATGCACCGGGGGGCGTGGTGGGCTACGAGCCCGCAGCCTGCATCTCGGGCGACGACGGCGACGACGGGGATGCCTCGGCTACGCCGCCACGGCCACGGTACGGCTGTGGAAGGGGCATCCCGGGCTTTGGTGGCTCTTTCCTTACCTCGTCTTTGGTGTGTGTCACGGGGATGCTGACTTTCCCCCCCCATAGGGGGGAGCAGTGGTGCACCCTTAGTGTCACCCCTCGCCTGGATGTCACTTGCAGTGCTGTCTGAGTCACTGTGTCACGGGCTCCCGAAACACTTAGCCAGAACATCTTATTATTTTATCTGACTTTAGTATTCCACGAGCCGGCACACCTGCATTTTCACAGTCACAAAGCAGGATATATATATTCATATTTCTCCTGTTTGATCAGGTTATAGCCCACGCACCTTTTCGTGTCGGCTCATTCGTCTCTCTGGTCCGCTTCGCTTTTCGCGACTCTATCGACATCTTTTGGTAGCAAGACATCAGCCGCACCGCACCACTCGCAGCACGTCACGGCACGGCACCGACATCACGACATCTTGACATCTTTTTTACGACATCTTCAGCTGTTTTTATTGCACACCTTGTGTGCTTGAATTTACCGCTGGACCCGCAGTATTTTATTCCTACAATGGCTTCGACCCGACGTGAAGGACTTGCATCCGCTCTGCGCGCTGCCCGCACACATCAGGGCGGTACACCGTCAAATTCACCTTCCGGATCGCAGAGTACCCCTGCCTCGTCTCGTAGACCACGCAGGATTGTGGGAACATCTTCATTGCGTTCGAAACCGACATCAACGGTCAACGCCCCTACGGCTTTTGACTACTTCAACGACCCCGACGTTTTGAGCACCACGCCTGTGGAGGAGGGGCGCGAGGATGAGTACATCGAGCAACTCGCCTACGCGTTCCAGTATGGGAGTGACCTTATTTCGTTCCTGAAGTCTACTGGCCTCAAGATGCCCACTGGTTACACTTTGGACACCACGACTGCCGACGTGGACTTCAACGCCCTCCTTTCGGGATTGGCTCACGTGCTTTACCCCGTCTCCTACAGCGAGGCGGCCAAGCTCCTGGACCTCGAGCACGATCATGACTTTTACCACGTCACCATCAACGAGATCCTCTTCAGCATCCTTCCGCACCCGCTTCGTGGCAACGCACTGAGTGTCTACCACGAGTGTGCCCGCCACCACCCTGCTGACGGCCGCTACGCTCTTCAGCGCTTACGGTACGAGGTTGAGGGTGTGCCCGACGCGGACGGCATGCGCTTCTGGACCCAGATGCGGGCGGTTGTCCTCACCGAGGTCGAGGACCCCGCCCCACAACTTGCCCTAATCCGACGGCTTGGTGACCGCCACCAGAAGATCAAGCCGACGTACAACGACACCGAACGCGTGATGGACCTCTGGCACATTTTGTCCGAGTCCGCCAAGCAGTCACCGTACGTCGCCCCCCTGTATCTGGTGGTGTTGCGCGAGTTGCGTGCGGGTGCGGTTTTCACCTTTGCCCGCCTTGCTCTCCGCATCCGCCTCGCCTTTCGGGACGAGAGCCCCCTTGCCACACTCTCGTCCTCTGCCGCTCCCGACATCCCACCCGAGGGCTCTGGCTACCGCCCTAAGCACGCGCCCCAGAAGCCCAACCCGTCTCCGCGTTCCCCTGTTGCCATGGCTCTTCGCATGCAGAAGCAATCGTTGGCGCCCTTGGAGGGCAAGTGGACGTCCGACTCGCCCAACTCCATGTACCTCAAGTGGGTGGGCACAGGTTTTCCCTGCACCGTCTGCTTCCGCATGTGGCACGTCACGGACTCCCACCCCGACACCAAGGGTGCCTGCCCGTACGTGTGCGTCGAGGCATTCGCGAACAACAGGCACCTCGAGACATCGCGAGCGGCCACTGCCCGCCCGCCGCTTGATGCATCCGCCGCCGCCCTCACGGCACCGCCCCCTGTAGTGGACCCGCCGGCTCCACCCACGGAGCAGCCTACTGCGGCAGCATTCCTCTCCGCCCGTCTCTCCCTGCCTGCACCAATTGCAGGTGATGCGGTCGACACCGTCGGCAGCGGCTCTCTGGTGGTGCCAACCACGGACGATGCCGCCTATCCGCTGCCTGATGACATCGAGGAGCCTGCTTGCTACGGCGCCGTCTTCGACGACGAGGGCGACACCGATTGGCCGGCATTGCGCTCTTCGCCTGTGTGGTTGACCAAATCGTCCATCACCGGCGATGTGAACGGAAAGCTTCCACAACCCTAAAATTGGATTCGGGTTTGAGATGTTGGAATGTGCTAGCGCCACGTATGGAATTGCTTCTAGCTAGCTAGGTTGAAAAAGGCCTCTCCGAGTAACATTCTAAATGGCTACTATCCGGGCCACTAGTCCTTCCCCAAGGACTAGGCGAAAATGCACATTACGGCCGGAATAATGGTCCTTAGACCCAACACCATGCTTCAAAAAATCCTTTGGGACACAACCTACGTGCCTATCTTTGTGGGAAGTTGAATTTCAAAGTTTGGGTACCCGTAATCTAGCCGCGGTTTAGGGCTATGTCATGCTCTAAATTTAATTTATTTGGCTAGTCCTTGGGGAAGGACTAGTGGCGGCATGGCCCCTAATGGCCCCTTAGATGGATAGGGGGTGATGTACCACCACTCACACATCAGATTTATGACCCAATGTAAAGGTGCATAACCGTAAATGGCGTATAATGACGATATATTATGCTCTCGGCGCATGGTAAACACCACCACTAAGATGGAAATGCTGAATTATGACATTTTTCGACCCAAAAATCGAGCAAAATATTCAATAACACGCACCCTAATGGTTGGAAAATTCCCCAAAAAATACCGAGGTATAGTTTGAAGTCATATGTATGCATCACTATGCTCATTATTTGTAATATGTCCCATAGACCACATGATATGGGCCATGCAAAGCTGCAATTTGGGCAATGTGGCCCCATACTTAAGCAGTTCCAGCTGATATAAATATGACAAGTACCACCAAGCAGTAGCCATATAGCGACCAATGGCATAACCCCAACTCACCGCCACGCCCACCTATCATTGGATAGGCTATACTTGTGCAATATTACCACTTGCGGCACCTATCTGGGACCTAGAGCTCTCCCAAAAAAATCATGAAAATCAGGTACTGAAATCAGCTTGGCGATTTGAATGGATTTCATGGAAATAGTAGGGTGCATGCCACATGGGCGTCCACCGACAACAACATGCGCCATCCCGTGGCCAATGGGGCATTAAGGGACTTAGTTTAGGTCACATTGATGACACAAACCGAGCCATAGGGTCACTGGCATTGGCTAGGTCGTCCCCAAAAAATCGACGGCGCTAGTCCTTCCCCAAGGACTAGTTTTCAATTTAGTCCTTGGGGAAGGACTGTCGGATAGTAGCCATAAACATTTCTTCTAGCCGCCTGTCCGGGTGTACCGGCTGGCCCTGCAGTGCACCTCCCGCCTTCGGGGTGAGGTGGTGTCACGGGGATGCTGACTTTCCCCCCAGAGGGGAGCAGTGGTGCACCCTTTGTGTCACCCCTCGCCTGGATGTCACTTGCAGTGCTGTCTGTGTCACCGTGTCACAGGCTCCCGAAACACTTAGCCAGAACATCTTATTATTTTATCTGACTTTAGTATTCCACGAGCCGGCACACCTGCATTTTCACAGTCACAAAGCAGGATATATATATTCATATTTCTCCTGTTTGATCAGTGTGCACTTTTCGTGATCTGTGCTACCGCCGCACCGCACACCGTTTCCGGTGTCGGTGGTGCCGGTGCACACGCGTGCACGGCTCCGCCGGTCGGTGGTGCTGCGTGGGCTGCTTCCGCAGTCCCAACTGCGACGGCTTCACCACCTGCGCCGTCTCATGACGGTCTTGGCGACGCAGTGGGTGGTGCGTTGCCGAGTGCTATACCGCCGCGGAGGCATGCGCGGTATCGGGCGCTACGACAGGGGTTCCGCTCTCACGGCACTCTCCCGCTGCCGCCAGAGCTCGTGGATCCCGATCCACCGGTTCCGCCTTCACCACCTTACCCGCCACCGCCGTACTCGTCCGATGACGAGGCGCCGA
>LGRX02028428.1:0-18337 GCA_001247695.2 Cymbomonas tetramitiformis
GAGCCATCGGGCCGAGAGCCAGAGAGGCAGACGGCGGCACAAAGGCGGCACGGCCGACCTCATGCAAGCTAACCGGCTCACCATGCACGGGTGCAGAGGCCTTCGGCAGCAGCTGCTTGTCAGTGGTCGGCCCAGCGACACCACCAGCAAGCGGACCGCTGACCTCAGCAAATGCAACACGGCCAATGGAAAGATGCTCAGCAGGTGCAGACTCAGCAGAGGCAGCAGCATCCTTGAACCGCTGCAGAGCCGTAGGCTCTGGCGCAAAGGAATGCGCAGACAGTTCGCAGATTTCAGGTTGCCCCACGAGAGCACACAAGTGCTCCATGGACCCCTCATCCCCAGCGTCATAGTACCGCTGAAAACGAAGGGCAAGCACGTCGGAGTCATAAGACTCGACGGCTTGGCAGTAGGATGCCGAGATGGACAATGGGTGAGTGTCCTTGTGAGGACACTCACTCAGCCAATGCTTTGACCCAACGGCGCGGCACTTTTCGTGCCTGCACGCTGGGACAAAGGTGCCAGACCGCTTGTCAAAAGCCACCTCCGGAGAGGCGGAGCGAGCAAGCGGTTGCACTCCAGGTCGGTGGAAGTTGCGCGGAGTGTGCTTCCCAGGGGGCGGCTTGGAGCCACCCCTCTTAAGGGAGTCCACATCCCGCTGCAACTTGACCAACTGAGCACTGAGCCGATCAATGGCCGAAGCCAGGCCAGTGTCAGTGGTGCAAGATGCGACAGACATGGGGCGCCCCGCAGTGCGCTTGCCCGAGAGCCGCCCGCAGCGGTACTGCTCGCGCACGCGTGCCTGCAGGGTGAGCAGACTCACAGCCGCACGCTGGTCAGCTCGAGCAAACGAGTCAACCAGCGTGGCGTAAGCCGGTCCAGACAGGGCAGAGAGGAATTGCCTTTTAACAGCGTCTTCGGGCAGCGTCGTCAGACGCTGTGCATCCCGAAGGCAGCTGTTGAAGAGGCGAATCCCCGCATCAGGGCCATATTCGTCAGAAATCCTCACTTCAATCAAGCAGCTCAGTCAGAGCGTCGAACGGAGTCGACGCGTCAGCAAGCATACGCACCACCTCCAGGGTGGCGCGCTTGCCATCAGCAGGAACATCCGCACCAGAAGCCTCCACCCAATTACGGGCAGGAGACCCTGGCGCAGTCAGCAGCAGCAGCACAGAGTACAGAAGTTCATTTGCAGCAGGCAGAACAGGGGTGTCAGCAGCAGTCAGGTCAAACAGGGGTGCGAATGCCGCCGACTGCAATGTGAAGAGTTGCTGAAGCTCGGATACCAATTGAGAAAAAATGTCCGAAGCCGATGTTTCGTCCCCACGGAATTTTGCGACCTTGTCGCCCAGTACTTTTGTTGCTGCGGTTTTTGAACTCTGAACGTCGAACGAATCTCTGCGCAACCGGTGCACGAGAGTGGCAGCCGCAGTCGAAGCCTCCGACGCAGCCGAATCCAAATGTGGAGTAGTGGGCGTGGCTGCGTTCAAGGCACCAACATCATCGAAAATTGTTGCTAACTTACGCGCTCTAGCGCGAGTACGTGGCTTGTGTGGCGTATCCATTATAAAAATGACGGTGAGATGGGAACGCGGGCTAGCGGTGCGACAGTAGTGGATAATTCCGCAGCGGCCAATCCCTGCAGGAGTCTCAGTAAACAATAACACAATCAAGCAGGTCATGAGCCGAGTGGCTAATCGTGGGAGCGACCCACAAAACGCGGAGTGTCCTGACCGCTGATCAAACGGAACGTAAAACATAACCATACCCAGCGACGATTCCGCTGCCAAATAAGTGCCAAAAAAAAAAACTGATCTCCACTTCAAAAGGAGGCCATACTACGGAGAGAAAGCCACTGTCTAAGGGGGCGCCCACCCCATCTCTGTGTCAAAACTTAGCCAATCATGGCAACAGCTCGGCGCTGTGCCATCAGAACTACCGGGAAAGTGGTGACGCGCATAACCTGCGAGAACAGGTGTTCCGCTCGGTAAAACAAACTGGCTAAGCTCCCATAAACAGTCCGGCCGAGTGCTTTTATCATGCATCTCGGAAACCCGGATAATACGAAGTAACGAATGACTGACAGTACAGTAGTACTGTACTGTCATCCTAGCTACTAGCGGAGTCACGGTTCCGATAAGAGACAGGTCAGGCTAGGGGCTATCAGAGCCCATAATAATAACCCTGAACCTAAAGTCCAGCACATATTCCTTGCGCGCGCAAGATCCGTCCAGGAATCGGGACGCTGGACGGTTATTGTGAAGGGGAGTAATGGGCGTGAGTCGAGCCAGCCATCTCGACTCACGCCCAGCAGGGACGCATACTGCACAACATGTACATATCACGCATATCATATACACATAAGAAACCAAATCGGAGCATATGACATTGCACTGCAACCCCTAGCGGGAACGCGGATGTGCGGAAACGCGTAGGTCAACCGCTACGTGTTTCAAGCCAGCCATCTCGACTCACGCTCAGCAGGGATGCATATTGCACTTCATATGCACATTGCACATATCATATACGCACAACAAACTAGTTCTGATCATCTTGCAATGCACTTTCAACTCTAGCGGAAACGCGGATGTCAACCGCGTCCACGTTTCCGCTAGGGTTCCTTCCATCTTGAAGCGGGTTCCTTCCCGCTTGCAAGCGAACAGGCGCATCGGATGATGGAAGCGTTAGCAAAATTAATATGTTATATGTGTTATCTTTTCAAATTAAATTGGACCGACTAAACGGTCAACCACAGATCTCGTTGTGGGCTGACGCGTTCATTTGGGTATAGCGGGCAGAATTTCAGGAATTTGAAACCTCCAGTAGTTGCGGAATAGGTTATCATTCCACGCGAAACGGGTACACATATACTCAGTAGGAATATGTGATAATATTATGTAGCAATAGGTTACTTAGATTAATGCACTATGTGCTGGAAACTCAGCAGTTCACGAGAGGGAACGCTGCCGACGGTGAAACAACGAACCAAGATAAACTCAGATATTAGACATATATGCTGAGTTTGGCGTGGCACAAGCTGACTACCAAAGATGACATACGGAATGACACTAGATTTTACGAACTAGTCACAGTGACAATTCCAGCACACCACCTCATCTGAGGTGGACAACTTGTGACACACACCACCCTAGCTACTAGGCTTACAATGTAAGATGCAAAATCGTTAAGCCTAGGAGCTAGTACAAAGTCACAAGTGGTGGATGAGAATATCCGCTAAGCATAAAATACATGCTAAGCTAGGAGCTTGCTAGAATGAAATCTGCCCGGCTAAAATTTATCTTTGCCAGCTGGTGGTGGGTACTCGAAAAAGGTCTCGCCTGTCTGCATGTGTCGGAAAGATGTAAGTAAAGAAAGCTGCCTGTCGATTTAGTTGGAACTTTCACTGCGAACTTAGTTGGTCCATGCCTTCGATCGTTCGTCTTACCAAGTCAAACTGCCCGCTCGCGGTCAACGTCTCCACAGCATCCACGAGATCCTACACTACAGCAAGTGGTGGAGAAAATAAAAGAGTACCGCCTGTCTGTTTAAAGATTAATAACAACCATCAGAATAATCATCGGAAGCAGAGTCCTCAAAATATTCATTCTCATCATAGAATCCAGCACCACCAGTGTCGTCAGAATAATGGGCTTCGGCCTCCCAGGCAGCCCACTCTTCAGCAGTGTACTCTTCGCTCTCCGATAAATTTTCGTTTTCAAGATTAGCCTCAGCTACAAAAGAAACAGTGCCAACTGAAAACTCGTGATGCGGGAAAATTTCCTCCCCAAGTGGGGACTCTAAAACTCCGCCATAAGAGTCGCCCTGGAAACCTGTGTCCAGGGTCTCATCTTGTTCTAACTGTGAAGTAGAAATCGACGGAAAGGCCAAGTGGCCAAGATGCTCTGCCTCAACTTCCTCACAACTGTCAGAATCGTCGTAGTACACAGGGGGTTTCTCCGATTCATCGTCCTCACTACTTTCATGCTCCTCAAAATGCCGGTCCCCAAAGCCCATATAGGGAGGCTCAGATAGAGAACACACTATTCGATGAAAATGATATTATCATATGTCATTTTTGGATTTATATATATTTCAAAAAAAATCAGGGTTTAGTGATATTTATGCGCGAAATAGGGATACATAAAGGCAACACGGTAGAAAAGTGCAGTATGCGTACAATGAAAACACCGAAATATGCATACATGTATCATTCTTTATTCAAATGTTTACGAGTAGACAGTAGAGTACTTTTCACCCTATACCGTCGAGGCATGACTGATACTATCAGTCAGGGCGGTCGACAAATCCTACTATTTTATTCATCATTCTCATCTTCCTCATCTTCCTCATTCTCTTCCTCCTCAGATTCGGCAGTGGCCGCTTCCTTGCCCTTCGCCGTCGGTTCGCTCTTCTGTTTTGGCTTCGTCTCGGCGTCCTGATCGGGCTCGTTGTCGAAATTGATCAGCCGTTGCTGCGCAGAGCTGACAATGAACTGGTCGTGGTCGAAGCCGATCGCGTTCATACCACACCTCATGGCGGCCATGGACGTCGAGCCGACGCCGCAGCAAGCGTCGAGAATCCAGCTGAGTGGATGGCCGTTCTCATCCATCTTGCCCGGATTGTCACCGAGCATGTGGCACTGGATCAGCTCCATCAACAGAGCTTGGGGTTTCTGATGGTTATTCACGGCTTTGTTGTCTCGTTTGAACATCTGGTGCACAACCGGGAAGCCGCGCAAAAGTGACGCGCGGCTCACACGTTCACCTTCTCCAGTATCAAAGTTGAACATCCACTCCGGCTTTTTAGTAGACTCCCCCTGGGCATCGCTCTTTACATGGTACCCAGGACGCCACATTCAACGTCATTGTAGCGCACGGTCCTGTTGGGGTTCATGTTCACGTTCTGCTTGTGCCAGAAGAACCGCTCCGCGCGGCCGGAGCAGTAATTGTCAATCACCTCCAGGAAATCGTTTTGTTGGACGAAACCGCAAAAGATAGCGACTGTCCATGCCGGGGCGGTGGTCTTGGCGTTGAAAGACTCCAGGAACGGTTCCACCTCCTCCTTGGTCATCGCGTCGGGAGTCTTCTCCTTGTCAAGGGCGTAATTGCAGTCGATGATCGTCCCCGTGAAGGGCAGCCTCGGGACGTCCTTCATATCGCTCATGCTGCCCTTGACGATCTTCCAACGAGGGAACATCGGCACGTCCGTCTCATGTGTGGGCTCGTCGTCCTCAAGGCCTGCCTCTCCTGGAACCTTAAGCTCCGGCCCCTCGGTCCGCGCCTCCCGATAGAGTTTGATGTCGACTTTCACCTCGACCTGTTGCAAGCCTAGGATGTGCCCCGCGCGTGGCGCCTGCGCTTCTTGGAGATTCGCCCGCGCGTTCTCGACGTAATTCAAGATCGCGTGCGGAACTTCCCCAGATCCCCCCCGGCGCGCTCCCCCCTGAGTTGAAGGTAAGCAGCCGATCACACATGGCACCCACGGGGGGGTCGAAATGTAGCGTTAAGGGGTTTGGGTATTGCCCGGCGAGTTCTCCAATGTATGCTATCGATGTTAATATCTATAGTACCTATTTTGGTGTTGCTGAAAACGGTGTTTCACTCCGTTTTAGCTGATACGATTGTATTTGGTGTGCACCATATGTAGAAGTCAAGGGGGTGTAGGTCGTATAGCATAGGGTTTGTGCGCGCTGACACCTCATACACGCTGGGGGTGAACTAATGGGTAATATTTGAGTTCTAACTTTATTAGATATGTATACAAAGAAGCTTTAGGAACTACAGAAAACCGGGGAGTGCTGAAATCTCATTTCGCATCATAGGATGTGTGGTTTGTTATTACGCGAGAATATTACTGTTATCAATAACAACACCAAAAAAGCAACCTTTTCAAGGCTAGTTTTTTCCACAAGAGTGCATATAATACAAAATATACCTATGTTTTCTCTGCCCTTAAACAGGAGGCACCGGCTACAGCTGGCGAGCGACGCTCCCAACCCTTTACAGGCCGGTGAACAGCATCCGATGCAGTCTTATTATATGCAGACCCCTACTGTGCACGTGAAAGCGCCTCCCTCAAACACGGAGGGAGCGCCATACCGAATATATCGGTTATGCACGACAATGTTGTTTATCTAAAAAGTGCTTTATGAAGTCAGCTACTCTACGGTTGCCAACCGAACCGACGGTAATGTCCTGGTTGCGATGTAACCGTCGGTTCCGTTGGCAACCCTCCCCCCCCCCGGAACTGTTGGGATTCTAACCCAAGCTGAGTGCACTTAACGCACTCAGGCTACAGTCCCATCAGTACTTTTACTATTCCGTACTTCTTTCCGGCGCACCGTACCGTGACTGCGTGCTGCATCCGCAACATGCAGTCAGGGTTCTAACCGGCTTTCAAATCGAACCGGCAGCCAACAGGGTGGCGTATCCCCTCACATACACGTAATTCTAAACCGGTGTCACTTACCTCTAGACAACTGGCACGTATCCCTTGCCTGTGTCCCTTGGAATCTGTTCTGTCCCACCCGCCCCCGCCCCCGGAACTGTTGGGAGTTGAACCCAAGCCGAGTAGGGTAAGCCTCCGTACTCAGACAGCAGCCCCAAAATATATTTTCTAGCACTTCAACAAATTCAGCACAAGCAACTGAGTGTTTGCCTGAAGAGGGCCAAGCTAAGTCAAAGAAAATAGACTCGCCGGCTGGAGCGAGCCGGCTGCACGCTGAGAGTGGATTTCTCAGCACAGGAAATTTTGTTTCAGACCGCGAGAAAAAAACAAGGTAACGAGGATCGCTGAGAAGCAAAAATAGAGTTGGACACTAGCTCAATATGGCCCGCGGAAAAAAATATTGTTTCAAAGCAGCTTCTTGGAGTTTTTTAATCTCTGCAGGCCAGTCTGCAAACAAGAAACCACACGAAAGTTAGAAGGGGGAGCAGGGGTGATTAAACCCGAGGACGTCGAAGTCCGCCAGAGAAATATTCTCAGGACGCGCTGCTCCCTTTAAGAGAAAACGTACAGCCCTTCCTGCTGGGTCAAACAAGCTTGTGACCGAGTTTCGTGCAAGGCGATGCAGTACAGGGTGGACCACAATGAATCAACCTTATGAGCAGAAAATCAGTGCTTGCGCAGTGGCTCTCATGTTCCCACCGAACGCGGTAAACTTCTATCAACTGAGACTCGAACTTAAAATTCGGCTACATGGAAACTTTTCTAAAAAGCCTCATCTAAAATCTGAAAAAAGAAGATCGTATCCCTATGTACTAGTAATTTTACTAAATCAATGCGCGTCACCTGTTGCGTTAGCAAAAAGAAGGCGGAGCAAGCGACTACGTAGTCTGTTCGAAGCCAAACGCGATATATAGTGCAATTCAGTGCACGTGCAGGGTCAAAAATGTTTTCAGAGGGCTTGAAAAAAAAATGTTTTGAAGCACGCCGCCAATTGTGCCACGTAGGACGAGTGAGCGTCTGCGGAACTCCGTGGGGTCAGTCACCGGTTTTCGCGCGGAACGGAGGACGATTTTAGCACTAACAACTCATTCTTAAATCTCGATTTTACCGGTAGTCATGGGTGCCATGTGCAACGACTCGATTTTCTCTTGGGAGCTCCAGTAGGGGGTGAACTCGGCCTTGAATGCGTCCCATGTTTGCAATCCCGCCGCGGACACCAAGTGCTTCTGCACCATGCGTTCCTTCTTGAACTGGCTTATCATCAGGCCCCCCTCTTTTACTGACAACTCCTTCTGAATAATCAGGCGCAGATACGTGTCCACCTTGTCGAACTCCGCCTCCCCCGCCAAGCCGCCCAAGTTAATCCAGAACGTCATACCCATGGATTTGGCATTGTGGAGAAACTGAGCTTCTTCCACCAAAATGCCTGCCCCTTTAGACGAGCCCGCTCCGTGGTCCCCGCCTCCTCGTTGCACCTCGTCTTCCATCTGCAAGTAAAAAAAACATTTTTAGAATGTCTTAAAATATAGAAAAGGATGCTTTGGGGGGGTAAACACTGTTTGAAGCAAAAGTAAAAAGTAATTTACCTGTCGGTTGGAGGTGCCTTTTTTGCCAGCTTTCTTGGCGGGTCCCTTAGCGGGCGAAGATGAGGCCTTGCGCTTTTTGGTCTTCGAAGCCAAAGGGTTTTTCATGCCCTTCAGGTCAAACCTTCTGTAAGCCTCCATGATGCTAACGCAGAGGTCCCACGTCTGCGGCCGGAAATTGGCAATTGTCCAGTGCATGAAGTAGTGGTTGATTTGCACGCCGCCGAACACAGAATGCTTGGACATCGCTACTTCCTTCACATGCGTCTCCATCGACTGGTTCAAGTGAGACATTACGTGGTACCAACTTGTGACCCGATCGAGGTGAGCGTTGATGTCATCCTCCAGCGTCTTCACCGTCACCTCTACCTCAGGGAGGGTCTCAAGGTCTCCCTCGCGCTCAGACGTCTCCACATCCTCGATGTACTGGAATCCCTTGGGATATTTCTCGATATCCGGGACTGCAAATCCATGCTCTGATTCGAACTCCGCCATTTTTTGCACCAGCCCTCCGACCTCGTAATACCCAGGTTGATAAGGGGTACCCTCTTCGGTGTCCTCGGGGACACCGGCGACGAACTCGGAGATCAACGCTTTGTCGGTAAACCTTGTACACGACCCCATGCTTTTCGAAAAGGGTCGAACGAAGCCCTTGCATGAACTGAGTGTTGTCTTTGCCTTTCGTCTTCTGGTCGATTTGGTTCTGCATCTCGCCTAAGAACCGAATCATGTCAGGCGTGAGACCGATGTAGATCTTGCTCTCGAAGAACTGGAAAGCTATCTCCAACGGGATTTCCTCGTGACACTCGTCGGTGGCTTGATAACAGTGCTGGTGCCCAAAAACCTTGCCTCTGTATTCTCCCCTCAGAGCTTTTTTCAGGGAGAATTCGGCACGGGTTTTGACATCGTCGATCGCAACAAGACCCGCATTGAAAGGGGCCCACGGGTTCTCCTTCCTGCTGGACTTGATCTCGTTCACCCAGCCCCTCTCTTGATCCCGGCAGGCCTCGTACCCCGTCGCGTGGTACAGGCATTCAATGGGGAGACGAAACACACTCCCTTTCTCCGCCGCCTCGTCGAAATCCATCGGGTTCGGCCACCGGTGCTCCATCTCGATTTGCCTGCACAGCTTTGCTTTCTCCTCATAATCCATCTTTGCTGCATGCTCCACTGTTAGCTTAGCGTGCCACCCATGTGCAGCCACCTCGGCTGCCTTCCTTGCCTCAGATGGGGTGGCCACTTGAGACATATCCACATTGGCGCCCGCTCCAGTAAACGCTCTGGAGCCACCAGGTCCTTGAAGGGCGCGTTCGGCAGCACGCTGCACATCCGTTCTCCTGGCAGCCTGGGACAAGACGAAACTGTTCATTAGCTAATGAACGCCTTCCGCCCCGGTCAGGGCTCAGGGCGCGCGGTTCGAGGCGGAAGGCGTTCATTAGCTAATGAACGCCTTTCGCCCCGGTCAGGGCTCAGGGCGCGCGGTTCGAGGCGGAAGGCGTTCATTAGCTAATGAACGCCTTTCGCCCCGGTCCAGGCGCAGGGCGCGCGTTTCGAGGCCGAAAGCGTTCATTAGCTAATGAACGCTTTCCGCCCCGGTCCAGGCGCAGGGCGCGCGTTTCGAGGCCGAAAGCGTTCATTAGCTAATGAACGCTTTCCGCCCCGGTCCAGGCGCAGGCGCGCGTTTCGAGGCCGAAAGCGTTCATTAGCTAATGAACGCTTTCCGCCCCGGTCCAGGCGCAGAGCGCGCGTTTCGAGGCCGAAAGCGTTCATTAGCTAATGAACGCCTTCCGCCCCGGTCCAGGCGCAGGGCATGAAAGGGACGTACCGAAGCCTCTACAACAGGTATCTCGCCAGCAAGTCCGATGTCATCGATCACTGGCGCTGGCCTCCTGTTTTGCCAGAAAGGAGCTGTAATCGACGCTTTCCACGCCTGGTTTACATAGCTCGCTAGATAGAATTCTTTGCTGTTATTTTCTTCTGCTGCTCTAGTTTTCAAACTTTGAAAAGCCAAAAGCCGATTTGTGTGCTTTGGAAGGCTTAAGGCTTCCTCAAAGTTTGCGCTGTCTAATTCGATCACAGTAAGCTTTCTGTTTCTGTACGCGACGAAATACAGAATTGGAGTCTCGTTCTCAATGATACTGTACGCTACGCGTTTCTCAGGAAGGAGGCTACCCCCGAGTACAGTCGAAGAGGTAAACTTAGGAAAACTAAAAATTATTTCTTCATTTTGCTCGGCAGGGTCATCAGAGTGAATCACTAATTGCAAACTGTCTGGAGGATCGTCGGCTTCAAGGGTTCTAACAATGCTCCACTTGTTACCAAGATAGAGCTGGAAAATATGTTGAGCCCTCAGTGCTTGAAATGTTTCGAGTGTCGCCATTGCGAAATGAGAGAAATTGGCTGTCAACTGTGAAAGGGGTGTGTGTGAAAGAACTTTGAAAAAGTGATGTAACTTTAGCACAATATCATACGTCATTTCTGGCGGCTAAAAATGACATGTCAAATATCGATGTCAATTTTAATCAAAAATGACATTCGCTGTCGCTTTTTGATTCGGTCTGTTCAGATCAAGGATATGATTTTAAGATATCCTGGTGTCATTTGCGCCGAAATCGAGGATCGATCGATTCAGTAAGATAGAAATTCTTGGTTGACTCGCAAGTCTATATCATTTTTAGAACGTAAAAAAACGGCTTCATAAGCTAATGACGGCTAATTTTGACGAAAATATGTTTTCTATTCCTTTCGATGAAGGTTGCGAGATTATCTGCAAACCGTGCCCGGGAATAGTTATTGAAGATTCTATGGAAATAGGGGCTGACTTTTTCAATCATGAGCCAATTCCAAGCACAGCCCCGAGCGCGAATACGCAATTGGTCCTTTGGAACGCGCCTTTGACGTGTAGATCGGAAGTTAGCTCTAATTCTTCACGCGTTTCCGGGTCACGCGCTTTGCGCGAAATTGACTTACAAGAGATAAAAAGCAGACTTGATACAGAATTTTCAGAGACAAGATTGGACTTGAGGAATGAAGACCCTCTTGTTTGTTTAAATGGTGAAGTAAACAAGCAGATTGTCGTGCGCAAACCGTACGAATCCGACATACGCAAGAAACAATATACGGGCGTAATTAGTATTATTAAGCAGCGACGTTTGCAGGCTGACAGTATATCATTGGCAGAAACCATTAAGTGCAATTGCAAGTCGCACTGCTGTCTATCTTTCTCATCCGCAGATATTCAGTCTTTTATTTTCAGCATGTCGCAAAAAGATAGGAAGGAATACTTCGTGAAGGACTTGCTAAAAAACAGCTTTCGATCCGAGGACAAGTTCGACTTCAAATACTTTTTGGGCAAAAAGCAGGTATGTTTATTTTTGAACTCGTTCATTAGCTAATGAACGGTCTCTGGCCAAAGCGCGACTCACAATTAGACACTTTGGCTGCGGGAACCGTTCATTAGCTAATGAACGGCCTCTGGCCAAAGCGCGACTCACAATTAGACACTTTGGCTGCGGGAACCGTTCATTAGCTAATGAACGGTCTCTGGCCAAAGCGCGACTCACAATTAGACACTTTGGCTGCGGGAACCGTTCATTAGCTAATGAACGGTCTCTGGCCAAAGCGCGACTCACAATTAGACACTTTGGCTGCGGGAACCGTTCATTAGCTAATGAACGGCCTCTGGCCAAAGCGCGACTCACAATTAGACACTTTGGCTGCGGGAACGGTTCATTAGCTAATGAACGGCCTCTGGCCAAAGCGCGACTCACACATAGACACTTTGGCTGCGGGAACCGTTCATTAGCTAATGAACGGCCTCTGGTCAAAGCGAAATTTTTCTTGGACCTTGTGATAGATTGTGTAATCTTGTTCATCACAGGAATGTGGAATATTGTATCATAAATTTCTAAATAAATTTCATAAAGTACATTCGCGACGCGTTGGTCGAGTTGGTACGGCGCTAGGCTATGAACCTCGCACTCGTGGGTTCGATTCCCACTAAGGGTGTAGGTTGCGCAGATTTAAGGCGTGGTTTGGAGAGTGCTGACGAGCACGCGACGGCCGTCCCGCCTGCAGACGTGCAGTGCTGGGGGTGTCTCCCAAGCGTCTTAAATTGGCCCGACCTATAAAAACCCTTATGCGTTTCCTTGGATAATGTATGTGTTAATAATTTTTGAGTGACGGTGTCTTTTGTTTTGTAACAGGTGTGCTTTAAGTTCTACTATATGGCTTACGGCATCAGCTACGGGTATCTTCACGACTGTCGGACACGCGTGCTCGAGGGCCGACACACGTTTGTTCATGGATTGACGTACGAGGAGGACAACCGCAAGATTTCCCTGAAACGCGAGTCGGTCGTCGCCTGGCTCGAGAAATACGCCGACGAATACGGACAACACCAACCTGACAAAGAACCGATTCATCTTTCGGATGAATTGACCATCGAAGAGCTGTGGGACGAGTACAACGAGGGCTTGCAAGAGAATGAGGAGAGGAAAAAATGCTCTCTCAGTTACTGGTACAAAATATTTGAAGAAGATTGCAACAAGTGGCTCAAGATTCCATCGACGAACCGATTTTCTCAGTGCGATGTTTGCGCGTCCTTCAAGTTATTGAAGGAAGGCTTAACCAAATCTCAAAAAGGTGAATATTCATGAATAGCTTTGTGATGTGTTTATATGCTTATGTAATTTGTTCACTGACCCAAATTTGTGTATCTTGCACAGCGCAATACAACGGGCCTCTCAACAAACATCATGCAATCGCACGAGCGGAGCGCCAGAAGTTCTACAAACATGGTCGTAAAGCGAATATGACCAAGAGCATTACCATGAACAAAACTTGGCATAAGTATGCCTCGGTGATCATCGATGGCATGACGCAGTGGACCACCCGACTGCCACACTTTCGACGTATCCCTAAACATCTGGACTCTAAGGACTTCCTTGACGTGCACAACATGGGGAGCATGATCGAGAACGTGGGCCGCTTCATGGATTTCAACTACGCCAACTTCAAGGACGATGCGAACTTCCTTGTCAACGTTTTGCACCGGGATATCCTCCGCATTCAAGAGCATCGACGCAACGGGGACGGGGAAAATTCATACCCGATGCCGGAAGTATTGTATGTACAGCTTGACAATGTGAGCACCAACAAGAGCAAGTTGATGTTGGCATACGCAGCTTGGCTGGTGCACACGGACGTCTTTCGCAAGGTGAAACTCAACTTTCTGTTGGTGGGACATACGCACGAGAACATTGACCAGATGTTTTCACGCTTCTCCGTGCGTCTACGACGCAAGCAAGCTTGGACGCTCGACGAGATGATAGAGGTCGCACAAGAATGCTTTACGGATGGTGTAATATGCGAGCACACCGAGAAGATCTTCGACTTCAGCTCTTGGTTTGATGGTCACGTCTTCGATTGCCACAATATTTTGGCACAGCAGGCTTTCAAGTTCAAGAAGAACGAGCACGGCGAAGTGGGCATGCAGTACAAACAGTATTCCATTTCACCCAAATGGTTACCCGAGACTCCATTGCCAAAGCTTGTTTCTACACCCCCTGTCACGGGGCCTGGATACATCAAGCCGATTCCTTTTACCGAAGAAGGCATCGAAAAGCTTGAGCATACCTTACAGGCGTTGAAGGACATTTTGGGCACAAAGCTCACGGAGGTGCACGAAAAGTTTTGGCGCGAGGATGTCATCGAGAAACAGCGCCACCTAACTGCTGGTGGAGAATGTCAAGCGCCCGCGATACCCTTCCAGCATCCCGAGAAAATCGCCATCGAGCGCAATACCACCTTGGTTCGACTGATAGAGGCGCCCGCGTTGGCGATAGAAGCTGCCGGGGCTGCCGCCGTCCCCGCTATACCGGTGCGCATCCAACGCCGAATTGATCGAGCGCCGATAGAAGTGTACAACGGTAAACGGAAACACCAAGGTCGAGCCCAAAAGCGAGCAGAGCAGTACGTGGACAACGCCCAGTGGGAGGTCACCTACGGCCAGATGACAGTCGGCAGCTTTGCAGTGGCTCTCGCGGTGGAATCTGAAAACGACAAGTTCGCGTTCCGCGTACAACTGAAGCGAAGCGAATGGTCGGATCCGTTGTACTTGGTGAAGGTGGAGGCGCGCTATCCGTCAACTCAACAGCTGCTATATCGCTATTTCCAACCCAAAAAGCACACCGACACCAAGAAGAAGCACCTCGGCAAGCAGCTTGCGAGTCACCCAGGAGCTTTCGCAGCGCCACCGGGGCACCGACCGTCTACCGAGACTTTCGATAAGAATGAAATAGTGCTGGCATGGAATGTGGATGCGAATGACCCCGAACGGAGTATACCGACCGAGCAATACGCGCAGATAGTCGTCGCTTTGCTTGCACAACAATCCAAACGCACGCGCAAGGACCTAGGTGACTTGAATGAATCGGATGATTCCGATGAAGACGAAGCTTTTGATAATTGCGTAGCGGTAGCGGTAGCACCTGAAGTGGACGCGTAAAGCAAGACGAAAAAAACATGTAAATAATATGTGTATAACGTGTATATAGATTCTGAGTCAAAAGTTCTTTGTGTTTTCACTCCTCCTAGATTTCGAAAAAGTGCATTTGACCTCAATTTTGTACCATAAAAACCATTAAATCTAATGCACAAGCTGCACTTGCATGTTCTTGACTGTTAAAATGCGGCTTTTTAAGCCTATCATGAGGTAAATAAGGCAATATCATTTTCACATGAGAATGTCATTTTCATCGAATAGTGTGTTAGAGGGGTCGCGTGAACGAAGTGAACTTCTGTGCGCACAAGAGGGGCCTGTGGCACAGTGTCTCTCGCCCTAGGAATACTAAGCGAGGGCCTAGTGGATGTAATCTGAGTCGCGACTGCAAACCGTGCCCGGGAATAGTTATTGAAGATTCTATGGAAATAGGGGCTGACTTCTTTGATCATGAGCCAATTACAAGCATAGCCCCGAGCGCAAATACGCAATTGGTCCTTTGGAACGCGCCTTTGACGTCTAGATCGGAAGTTAGCTCTAATTTATCACGCGTTTCCGGGACACGCGCTTTGCGCGAAATTGACTTACAAGAGATAAAAAGCAGACTTGATACAGAATTTTCAGAGACAAGTTTAGACTTGCTTAATGAAGACCCTGTTCGGTGTTTAAACGGTGAAGTAAACAAGCAGATTGTTGTGCGCAAACCGTACGAATCCGACATACGCAAGCAGAAATATACAGGCGTAATTAGTATCAAGCAGCGACGTTTGCAGCCTGATAGTATATCAATGGCAGAAACCATTAAGTGCAATTGCAAGTCGCATTGCTGTCTATCTTTCTCATCGGCAGATATTAAGTCTTTTCGCGAAAACATTTTCAGCATGTCGCAAAAAGATAGGAAGGAATACTTCGTGAAGGACTTGCTAAAAAACAGCTTACGATCTGAAGACAAATTCGACTTCAAATACTTTTTGGCCAAGAAGCAGGTATGTTTATTTTTGCCTCTGGCCAAAGCGCGACTCGCACATAGACACTTTGGCTGCGGGAACCGTTCATTAGCTAATGACCGGCCTCTGGCCAAAGCGCGACTCACAAATAGACACTTTGGCTGCGGGAACCGTTCATTAGCTAATGAACGGACTCTGGCCAAAGCGCGACTCACAAATAGACACTTTGGCTGCGGGAACCGTTCATTAGCTAATGAACGGCCTCTGGCCAAAGCGCGACTCACAATTAGACACTTTGGCTACGGGAACCGTTCATTAGCTAATGAACGGCCTCTGGCCAAAGCGCGACTCACAATTAGACACTTTGGCGGCGGGAACCGTTCATTAGCTAATGAACGGCCTCTGGCCAAAGCGCGACTCACAATTAGACACTTTGGCTGCGGGAACCGTTCATTAGCTAATGAACGGCCTCTGGCCAAAGCGCGACTCACAATTAGACACTTTGGCTACGGGAACCGTTCATTAGCTAATGAACGGCCTCTGGCCAAAGCGCGACTCACAATTAGACACTTTGGCTGCGGGAACCGTACATTAGCTAATGAACGGCCTCTGGCCAAAGCGCGACTCACAAATAGACACTTTGGCTGCGGGAACCGTTCATTAGCTAATGAACGGCCTCTGGCCAAAGCGCGACTCACACATAGACACTTTGGATACGGGAACCGTTCATTAGCTAATGAACGGCCTCTGGTCAAAGCGAAATTTTTCTTGGACCTTGTGATAGATTGTGTAATCTTGTTCATCACAGGAATGTGGAATATTGTATCATAAATTTCTAAATAAATTTCATAAAGTACATTCGCGACGCGTTGGTCGAGTTGGTACGGCGCTAGGCTATGAACCTCGCACTCGTGGGTTCGATTCCCACTAAGGGTGTAGGTTGCGCAGATTTAAGGCGTGGTTTGGAGAGTCGGCTGACGAGCACGCGACGGCCGTCCCGCCTGCAGACGTGCAGTGCTGGGGGTGTCTCCCAAGCGTCTTAAATTGGCCCGACCTATAAAAACCCTTATGCTTTTTCTGGATAATGTGTTAATAATTTTTGAGTGACGGTGTCTTTTGTTTTGTAACAGGTGTGCTTTAAGTTCTACTATATGGCTTACGGCATCAGCTACGGGTATCTTCACGACTGTCGGACACGCGTGCTCGAGGGCCGACACACGTTTGTTCATGGATTGACGTACGAGGAGGACAACCGCAAGATTTCCCTGAAACGCGAGTCGGTCGTCGCCTGGCTCGAGAAATACGCCGACGAATACGGACAACACCAACCTGACAAAGAACCGATTCATCTTTCGGATGAATTGACCATCGAAGAGCTGTGGGACGAGTACAACGAGGGCTTGCAAGAGAATGAGGAGAGGAAAAAATGCTCTCTCAGTTACTTCTACAAAATATTTGACGAAGATTGCAGGAAGTGGCTCAAGATTCCATCGACGAACCGATTTTCTCAGTGCGATGTTTGCGCGTCCTTCAAGTTATTGAAGGAAGGCTTAACCAAATCTCAAAAAGGTGAATATTCATGAATAGCTTTGTGATGTGTTTATATGCTTATGTAATTTGTTCACTGACCCAAATTTGTGTATCTTGCACAGCGCAATACAACGGGCCTCTCAACAAACATCATGCAATCGCACGAGCGGAGCGCGAGAAGTTCTACAAACATGGTCGTAAAGCGAATATGACCAAGAGCATTACCATGAACAAAACTTGGCATAAGTATGCCTCGGTGATCATCGATGGCATGACGCAGTGGACCACCCGACTGCCACACTTTCGACGTATCCCTAAACATCAGGACTCTAAGGACTTCCTTGACGTGCACAACATGGGGAGCATGATCGAGAACGTGGGCCGCTTCATGGATTTCAACTACGCCAACTTCAAGGACGATGCGAACTTCATTGTCAACGTTTTGCACCGGGATATCCTCCGCATTCAAGAGCATCGACGCAACGGGGACGGGGAAAATTCATACCCGATGCCGGAAGTATTGTATGTACAGCTTGACAATGTGAGCACCAACAAGAGCAAGTTGATGTTGGCATACGCAGCTTGGCTGGTGCACACGGACGTCTTTCGCAAGGTGAAACTCAACTTGCTGTTGGTGGGACATACGCACGAGAACATTGACCAGATGTTTTCACGCTTCTCCGTGCGTCTACGACGCAAGCAAGCTTGGACGCTCGACGAGATGATAGAGGTCGCACAAGAATGCTTTACGGATGGTGTAATATGCGAGCACACCGAGAAGATCTTCGACTTCGGCTCTTGGTTTGATGGTCACGTCTTCGATTGCCACAATATTTTGGCACAGCAGGCTTTCAAGTTCAAGAAGAACGAGCACGGCGAAGTGGGCATGCAGTACAAACAGTATTCCATTTCACCAAAATGGTTACCCGAGACTCCATTGCCAAAGCTTGTTTCTACACCCCTGTCGCGGGGCCTGGATACATCAAGCCGATTCCTTTTACCGAAGAAGGCATCGAAAAGCTTGAGCATACCTTACAGGCGTTGAAGGACATTTTGGGCACAAAGCTCACGGAGGTGCACGAAAAGTTTTGGCGCGAGGATGTCATCGAGAAACAGCGCCACCTAACTGCTGGTGGAGAATGTCAAGCGCCCGCGATACCCTTCCAGCATCCCGAGAAAATGGCCATCGAGCGCAATGCCACCTTGGTTCGACTGATAGGCGCCCGCGTTGGCGATAGAAGCTGCCGGGGCTGCCGCCGTCCCCGCTATACCGGTGCGCATCCAACGCCGAATTGATCGAGCGCCGATAGAAGTGTACAACGGTAAGC
>LGRX02028431.1:0-24125 GCA_001247695.2 Cymbomonas tetramitiformis
AACATATTTCATCAGGAAACTCCCAACCTCAAAGAAACCCGGCGGTTGATCGGTGCACTTCACAGCAGTGCAGTCTCTCCCGTCAGGCGTCTTTTCGTTTTCGTGCTGTTTTTGTGGAATATAATATGGTAATGTACTCAGCAGACGTATATATGTTACAAGTTGGGTGTACTGGAACGGCACTGAACTCCACCACGTACGAACCCTGCTGCAGTTTAAAAGGCGACTTCTTGAATTTTGGCCTCCTACCCTTTTCTCCTGCAGCCCATCGACGGGAATCTGTTTTGTGTACGCTGTGTGCGCATACCAGTTTCACGGGTGCATTCAGTTGGAAAAATAATTAATATAGAATAAGTTTTCTTAATCTTAGAATAACCCGTTTCATCGTTAATTTAGAATAAGTTTTCTTGATGTCATCCGGCTATGACCGGTGGTCCTTTTCACGACTCGTGTTCAAATAATGTGCACACAGGTCAAACGCTCTCGTTCCCGCTGGTGCCATCATGAGGAAGCCTCCAAAAAGCTTTAAGAAGGTTTGTCTCGCTTGTGATAATGGTGGGCGCCGTTGTAATAGACACTCACGGCGTGTCCTGCTTGAAAAAAGGCCCCTGTACTTCTTCTAGATTCTAAACCCTTTGACTTGCCTTTTACCGCTGCACGCGACCGGCAAGCATCTTTGAAACTTCCGAGTTTCAAAGATGCGTTTTGTATTTTGGGTGCACCCTAATTTTACAAAACAGCCGAGCGCTTCCCGTTTGTGCGGGATATTCACATTTATTCCATGGAATATTTCATATGGATTAACACACATAAGCACGAAGGCATCGGCCACGCATCTTTGAAACTAACGAGTTTCAAAGATGCGTTTTTTGTCATTTGGGTGCGCATACCCAAATAACAAATCAGCCGAGCGCTTCCCGTTGGCGTGGGGTATCCAACGCTTGAATATTGAATATTCATTGTAATATGAGTTAGCAAGCGAGGTTGCAAAGGCATCGGGACAGAATCTACGAACCTGTCCTATGCCTTTGCCTTTGGGTTTGGGTTCGAAGGTGACACCCAAACCCAAAGATGCCAAACAGCCGAGGGCTTCCCGTGCGTCCTAACGCACGAAACTTGGCACGAATACTACCATGGTACATATATTTAAGTTACCAGAAGCTCAAGGCTTCAAGTTACTTGTGCGCGAAACGCGCAATCTATTTCTAAGGCAGATGTTTTGGGTTTGGGTTCGAACCGGTGACACCCAAACCCAAAGATGCCAAACAGCCGAGGGCTTCCCGTGCGTCCTAACGCACGAAACTTGGCACGAATACTGCCAAGATACATATATTTAAGTTACCAGAAGCTCAAGGCTTCAAGTTACTTGTGCGCGAAACGCGCAATCTATTTCTAAGGCAGATGCTTTGGGTTTGGGTTCGAACGTGACACCCAAACCCAAAGATGCCAAACAGCCGAGGGCTTCCCGTGCGTCCTAACGCACGAAACTTGGCACGAATACTACCATGGTACACATATTTAAGTTACCAGAAGCTCAAGGCTTCAAGTTACTTGTGCGCGAAACGCGCAATCTATTTCTAAGGCAGATGTTTTGGGTTTGGGTTCGAACGTGACACCCAAACCCAAAGATGCCAAACAGCCGAGGGCTTCCCGTGCGTCCTAGAGCACGAAACTTGGCACGAATACTGCCAAGATACGTATATTTGAGTTACTTGAAGCTCAAGGCTTCAAGTTACTTTTGCGCGAAACGCGCAATCTATTTCTAAGGCAGATGTTTTGGGTTTGGGTTCGAACGTGACACCCAAACCCAAAGATGCCAAACAGCCGAGGGCTTCCCGTGCGTCCTAGAGCACGAAACTTGGCACACATACTGCCAAGATACATATCTTTCAGTAAGTTGAAGCTCAAGGCTTCAAGTTACTTACTTTTTGTCAAGCAGAACACGCCGTGAGTGTCTATTGTGGCAAAGATGGCAAATAATAAAAGTCATTATGCGTAAAGAGTCGTTAATCACGGCCGTGACTTTTAGATTCACGGCCGTGAATCTTTCCGAATGGAACCAAAAACCGTTCGATTTTAATCGAACGGTTTTTGGTTCCATTCGGACATATGGACATCACGGCAAGACAACTCTTCAGTGTAATATTTCGCATGGCATGGGGATAGCTCAACAGGTACAGGTACAACGTCATGGATGCATGCACCGGTCATAGCCGGATGACATAAAGAAAACTTATTCTAAATTAACGATAAAATGGGGTATTCTAAACTTATGAAAAAATATTCTAAATTAAATAGCCTACCCATTCAGTTTTCGCCATTTTTGCTCCAATGGGACATCAACCCCTTCGGCGCAGTGCGCCGAAGGAATTGTCACTGTGTTCCACATGTTCCACTGACCATTCGGCGCCCGCGTTTTGTTTCAAGTACCCGAAGGGAATCTTCAACGCACAGAAGAAGTGGAGCACCGAAGGCCGCGTTCCGGATAGAATACTTAGCATTGACCGCTGCTACCTGTCATTTTGTGAACTTTAAGTGAACGTAGATAGAATTTTTTGTAATATTATTTATTTTTATTCAAAATTTGTAACTTGCTTTTAACAGACCTTGCTTTGATTGCTCCCCTTCCGTGAATGCTCGAACCTTTGTAAAGTGCTGCACAACCCAATCGTCGGGAACAGTAGCACTTTGCCGTGGACTGCCGTTTGTGCAATCCACGGCTGAGTGGTATTGTCCTTACCGCCTTGTACAGTGGCAAACTCACAACAACGTTGTACAGTCCGAAGCATATTCAGCACTGTAGCATGTAGTACCACCATGCGATCGCGTGTTGGTATACATCCATGATCGTATTTGAAGTAATAAAATACATATAATCCCGAACTGTATAAATACATATACACCAAGCGAATACCCACATATATGCTCGAAGTGCAAAAATACTGCACGATCATATATCATGTCATTCACCCGCATACTTATATATATTGTAAGTATGCAGCCGTTTTACAGGATATGTAACCTGATGCATACTTATAGGGTATGCAAGCTGCTGCATACTTACGGGACTCGGAGTTATCGAGTTAGCATAATGGCGGGAGGTGAATATTTCTTGTAAATATGCAACGGGTGCATACTTATGGATGATAGATGGAGGGTGCATATTTCCCACATATATATCGAATGTATCTTAACTTTGGCAAATCTACACAAGATGCATTCTCCTATCAAAGTATACAACTTGGAGTTATAGTTAGCATACTTGCGGAAGATGTCAAAAAGCCGAATCTCTACGTAGGTTATGCCGGTCAAAGAAACCCGGATGTAGGGGCGCTTGTGTGCCAGGGGTCAGTGGTACATCTAAGCCGTACAATTGGCAAATTGTATTTCTATCGATGGGGCAACTCAATGGAAATGGGTACCGAAAGGGACCCCAGAACCATTTAGTGCGTACCGTGCAGATAGAGCGCATACGATCGACTATTGCCGGCAGCATATTATTGTCATTCCTTCCGGAGCGCTACGCCGCTGGGAGCGTAAGAGAGGTGGTGGCTGGTATCCGGAAGACGCCACTCGAGCGAAAGAGCCAGTAGCGCCATTCTCTTTACCGATCAGTAATGCTCGTTGGAAGTATTCGACTGAGACTGACGACTATCGCGGAATTCCATACACTGGTCGTCCGAAGAAATCGACGCCTACACACAGTGACGATTCGGGTGCAGGTGATGTGGCTTGGAGTAAGGAGAAGATGTCAGATTCTGATGACGACGATGCCACAGGTACTATTGACATCAAAAATGCCACTAACACTGCTAGTCCGAAACGGGATTATGACACGCCCGTCGATTATGACTATGATGACACGGAGGATATATGACGTCAACGAGTTTGATGACCTGGTAGCTGACGATCCGGAGGATCAGGGTGACGCTCGGAGGCTGAAGAGACCGAGATTACATTCGATCCTGGATGACAAGGGTGAACTTATGTGGATGCCAAAGGGCACATCTCCGTCATCACCCGTTCAGCAGGAGGATTGTGCCCGGAGGCACAGCGTGAGCCGATATGCCTATGCGTCCGTATGTGTGTCATCGGGGGTAATCTGGGATTGGCACGATGACAGTGAAATTGGGCTTGAAATCACGATGAGAATGAATACCAGATGTCCGGGGTATGACAGTATGACACTATGACAGTATGACACTATGACAGTATGACACTATAGTAGTATGACAGTACTGTGGGGGGTGTCATCGTGGAACTCAGTCAGACCCTCGAAGAATGGTCAGATTCGCATCGGGGTTGAAAAGACAATGAAATCGAATATCAGATATTAAGGTTATGACAGTATGACAGTATGACGCTATGACAGTATGACAGTATGACAGTACAGTAGTATGACAGTACTGTGGGGCAGTCATCGTGTCAGCCTGTCGGCATAACATCTGAATCGAGAATGACGAATCGGAATTAGAAATGAGATCGGATCGGGAACTGAACGTTGAGCCGAAGTGTGACATCGGCTCTCGAGTGGTTGACCCTGCAACCTGAGTGACGAGTGAATAAGTAGAGCACTTGAGAAGTGTTTAGCCTTCAGAACTCGGAACCGAATTATCGTTTGTACCTCAATCTGGCCCTGATCCAGTATATTATAAAAATCCGAATTGTGTACCTTTGCACGTTCAATCAAAAACATATCTCCGAGCATCTGTCGTCGTGCCCCTGGCACATTTGGTATCAGCGTGCTGCGATTTCGCCTCTGCGCAACTCGCCCACGGGCCTTTTGAAACTTCCGTTGTGATACAGGGGGAGAGCTGTACTTCCGGCTATCTGTGCGCAATTTTAGCCTCCGTAAGTACATTTTTTTTCGTATACAACGGCCGTATCCTCTGGAAAACATCTCCAAAACTTCATATTTTTGCCCCTTAACACTGGGGGCTCAAACCGGCTCAGAAACCCAAGCATTCGTTTTCCGATCTTAAACCCGAAGTCCGTCCCAGGCCACAAACGACCGTCAGGGAGCACCCTAAAGGGTTTCCCCGGTCTACAGTAGCCAAGAAAACGATATAGCTCACCTTTCAGAGCCCCAAAAAGGCGAAAAACCGCCCAAAACAGCCAAAAATAGCCGTTTTTGACAGTTTCCAGCCTACCCCAAAACCTCTCCCAGTAGCCCCCACCACCGAAAAACCCCTCTTTAGACCCCATAGAACAGCCTAGAAACCCCTGATACCGCCCTCACGGCCATCAGCAGCGGGGAAAGCTCCACCAAAAGGCGCTTTCAGCAGTTCTGGGACGTTTCTGGCAGCCCTTCAGCACCTCCTGGTATCTTCCAGCAGCGCACTGACTGGGGCTTTTCTTGGGACCTACGGAGTACAGATACCGTCTGGGACCTCACTGGACCCCCATATTGGACCTGACACCTCCTTTTTCACTGCTGCTTGACTCTTGCCCGCGCGCCTAGGCACTCAAAAATCGTGTCGCGGAGCCCTGGCCAAATTTTGAGTTCGCTGGTGTATGGCAGTACCCCCTTCGCCAGAAGAATACAGAAGAGCGTGGTGGAAGCAAGGACCTATCAAGTGGGTATTCCCTCCAGACCCTACCTACCCACCAGCAGGCGCTTTCTGGCAGAGCGGTCCTTGGAGCGGTCCTCCTTCCCCCTCTTCCTCTGACGACGAAGAGGAGAACAGCGACTGAGCGCCTGGACATAGTCACGCTGGCTATCCCACCAAGATACCACAACTGGGTGTGGGTTCAGATTGGAAACCTTCTCTTCCGCTACCCGAACTCCCAAGACCTAACAGTCTTCCCCGCGCTCCCTGGTTCATATCCAGTGCAAGGAATCGAAGAGTGGCCTTGGGTCCCCCCATCTCCACCTGGAAGTCCCGCTCCTTCGCCTCCAGCGAGTGACATCGACGAGGACGAGACTGATTAAATAAAAAAGGCGAGCACTCACTACTTTTGCTCACCTGTGGCTATTGCCACACCCAGTCTTTGAACTCAACCAGCTCAGCAGTCAGAATGTCACAGCAGACATCAGAGGCATTTCCCAGCATGAGTGTCAGCGCAGAGCAGCTACACCACACTCTGTTCTCTCCCATGACCTTCCCATCGCCCACCGCATACGCTTCCGCTCACCCCATTCCACATCCAGGCACCACCATGCCCTACACAGCGGTGCCCCGCCCTTATACTATGCCGGATGGCACCCCCGCACAGGCTGTATGGAACGGCGTCAATTGGGTATTGCCCCAATCAGCGCCCCTCGCTGGGGGAGTATCACCAGTGCCGTTCACACTGGGAACCCATCACCCCGTGGGCGCATATCCCACACCGTTCCAACAACAGCTACAGCAGCAGCAGCAGTGGCTCGCGTACCAGCAGCAGCAACAGCAGTGGCTTCAGCAGCAGCCACTGGAACCGATGCAGCAGCAGTTACAGCAGCAGCAGTTACAACAGCAGCAGTTACAGCAGCAACAGCAGCAGCAGCAGCAGCAGCGCAGCCGCAGCCGCCACAACAGCCGCAGCATCGACCACAGCAGCCCCATCAGCTGGCACCAGCCACCTCCGCGCTTCATGACTCAGGCGCGGATCTCTCATCGCTGCAGCACTTCATCAGCATCGGCGCCGCGGCCCTGCCGGACCCTCTGCAGGTACCCCTTGACAGCGGAGTTCAGCAGAACGTCTTGGGCGGTACCCAGCTCTTGGTGCGTCACCTTCCCGCGGTGGCGACAACCTCAGAGACTCGCCGGCGTCGGCGTTCCCGAAGGGCATCTTCGGGCCCTGCGACACATGGCAAACATCTTCCAGGCCCAAGCCACGCACCTGATCACTCTGACCCCGACTCCGGTACGGACATCAGCCGCACCAGCACGGGGACCAGAGGCAGCCGAAGCACGCAGGCACGGGCTGAGCGCAGGCGGAGGGCCGCCCACAGGTCCGGCTCCGACTCGGACGCGAGCAGCCGAAGTGAACACATTCGCAGAGAAGTCCTGGCGGCAGTACAGGCCCTGGACATCTCCGCGGTGCTCTCGAGAGGACTCGCGCTGCCTGGTGCGACGGCATCGGCAGGAGCCTCCCCACCAGGCGACCCTCAGGGCAGCGCACAGGGCCTGGCGGCGGACCATCTACACGAGGCAGACGCCGCCGCCAGCGTAACCCCTCCAGTGCCTCAGACCGCCGCTGAGACCGCTCCCGCCGAACCTCCCACTCAGGGCCGGCCAAATCCCCATAACATGATGGTGGCCCGCCGGCGGCAGTCGATGGAGACGGTGGTGCACGGCGGTGGCAATCCCGACTCAGAGCCCAGAGACTCCAGTCCAAGCGACTCGCCACCAGGCCCCCCTAGTGATCCACCTCAGGATCCCCCTGACGATCCCGCACCAGAGCCCTCCTACCCTCAGTACCCAGAGGTCAGAGCCCTCTTCGTCACCCACGATGGTGGGTCATTGTGGGTGCACCAGTCAGCTGGGGTGCGAGGCGCGGCAACCGTCTCCCTACCATGGGACGAACGCCGCCGGGCTGGGGTGCAGGGCGACGCCATCTTGTTCAGGATCATGCACCTGCTGGGAGCGCCGCTGACTGCATATGCGCGCATGGGGGGCCGGCTACACCATGCATCCCTACCCCTTACCAACCCTCGTGTGGAGACCTGGGTCCTCATGGTCGACCGCGAGGTCATGGATATGGCGATGGGGGACCCAGCCGCGGCCAATGTGCGGTCTACCAGCATGGGGCAGCCAGTATGGGAGTGGATCCCTGCTACTGCGCGGGAGTCGGAGATGCAGAACTTCGATCAGGACGGGCTCGCCGCGTGGTCGGAGGTCAGCAACTCCGATTGGTACCGGAGCATGAGCGTGGTGGCCGCACAACCATCCACACCCCTGCCCTTCCATACACCTCTTCCACTCCCCGCACCACCATCAGCCCCTACATTACCGCCCACTCCGACCGCAGTCCCCACAAATCCCGCGCCTGCGCCTCCGCCCGCGCATGCCCCGGGACCACCACCTCCTGCCCGTTTCCCCCATTCCGCCGCCGCAAACCCCGTTCACTCTGCCGCTGCCGCGAACCCCGTTCACTCTGCCGCCGCTGCGAACCCCGTGCTCTCTCCCAGCGCCACCCCCTTTGTTCCAGGCATCGTCCGTCTGCCGCAGGGCACTAACCTGCGAGCATCCCCAGACGAGGTCCGCCTGGAGCACAAGACCAAAGAGATGGTGCTAAAGCTGGTCAAGAGCGTCACCAGGTTCCCCCGCTCCGCGTCCGACACAAAATCGGCCGACAAGGAGGGCCTCCTGACGCAGTTGGAGCACTACTCCCACATGGTGCGGAAGGTATTCCAGGAGGCCATCGTGATCGAAGCACTGACCACTCCCAGTTGTACGCCATCAGTATCAGAGTACCAGGCGAGTGTGTCAAGCCTTCTTTGGAGCTTCAAGGAGTACACTCTTCAAGACCAGCAGAGAAAGTTCTTGGAGCGCGCGGCGGGGACCTTTGGGTCCGAGCAAGCTTGGCACCAACGCTACGGGGAGCTGGACGTGTTCTTCAGCGATCTGGCGGTGTGCTCTTTGACGCAGGCCTACCTGGAGAACGCACACGGCGAGGCCATTGCCCTGAAGCAGGCGGTGAACGAGACCGCGGCGGAGTATTTCTCGCGACTGGAGACCCGCATGGCCTCCGTCAACTTCCTGGCCGGCAGAGTCCCCAATTGCGTGGAGATGACCAACCTGTCGATGCTCTCTACGTACCGCCGAGGGCTGAAATATGCACCCAAGGTGATGCGGCGCCTGAGAGCCATCCACTTGGATGTCTCCAAACCAGAAGAGTGGGAGAGGAAGGCCGTCGCTGACGACATCCCAGGCACCCACAACGCCTTGTTGAAGATTCGGGAAGTTGCTGAGGAGGTGGAGAGTGACATTGACACGGAGGCGGCTCAGAGGCGCTCTCAAGACCGTCCTCCCCGTGCTGTTTCCTTCGCTAACCCACCACCTCGCACCCCCTTCTACAGGCGTACCCCCTCTTCGAGCCGCCCAGCTCTTGCCATGCTGGAGAACGGGCCTGCCACCACCGTCGCCGCGGCAGTGACTCCTTTGCCACCACCACCTGGCCTCTCCCGCCCTGACGCTCCGAAAGTCCGCCGGTGCTTCGCCTGCGGCTCTGCGGAGCACATCGTCCGTAACTGTACGGACGAGGCTAAACTCAAGGAGTGGAGGGCCAATGCACCCGCTCGACTGGCGAACTCCCCTGGGTTTGTAGCCGCCGTCGTTTGGGCCATCGAGCAGCAGGAGGACATCTCCTCGGTGGATGGCGTCCCAGAGGAGTTCTCCGAGGAGGTCTTGGCTCTTGCTACCTGTGAGGACGAGCAGAGCTACCAGACCCTGGCGGCCCTTGCGGGCATCGAGCTTGTGGAGGGTGACGGCCTCCCCCCGGTGGAGAGCGATGAATGACTGGCCGGCGGCCAGCCCCAGACCCTGCCCTTCGAGGAAGTGAGGTCTTGCCCTGATGATCAGACCCTCTCCGCCCTGGAGAAGCGGTCAGAACCAGTGGAACCCCGACGCGCCCGAGGACGCAGAGACCCTTGGGGCCAACGTCCCCATCCCAAGAGCGTGGCCTTCACCTCTGGGACCCGCTTGCGACGCACCTACCGCTCAGCTGGTGCCCCATCGCCGCCGAGGGATGACTTGTCCAGCCACCCTCTTGCAGGAAGCACCCCCTTCGATGAGCCGTCACTACCTCTTGATGACGGCCCTGCTTATACACAAGCGAGGATCGAGGGTCGGAGGGGACGGCGAGTCCCCCGGCACAGACCCCCCATTATGGGCAACAACCGCGGAGAGCCCCGCGATCTTCGCCCCCGACCGCGTGTTGTCCTACCGCTGCCCATCTATCAGTCCAACCTCGCAGACCCACGGAAAAGGCTAACTGCGTGGCACTGGAAGAGAGATCTGTACTCCCTCCCCCTCGAAGTCGCCATGCAGAAGGTCCGCAGAGCTCTGCGCAAGTCCCCAGAGGCTGCCAAGGACCTGGTGGATAAAATGTCGGAGCGCGTCCGCAGCCGCGTACACTCTGGGAGTCGATCGCCAAAGGAGCGCGTGAACCGCGCCAACCAGCTGGCAGAGAGGATACGCATTGCCCGCGAACCTCAAGATCGCAAGGAGGGCCATCAGCGCATAGCATTGTGGCACCTCCTCTCACACGACGGTCGCCAGCAAGTCCCCGAACCCTCTAACGCCAGCTCCCACGACCTCTACGCGGCTTGGAGAGAGCTGTCGCCCGCCGAGCAGCAAAAGGCAATCGCCACTTCGAGTCCAGACTCTTCCCCAGGTAGCAGGCTGTGGGAAAAGGAGGGCGCACGAAGAGCAGCAGCGAGATCTTCGACATCCCTCTGCACCCTGGACACTGAAGTGGGCACGATACCTGGGACAGCGGGAGATGTGGGTCTACCTGGCGCCTGGTGCAGTCTGCACGCAGTACACCAGTACAAGATGAGGAAGCTGGGTCCCAGCCCCTTGGGAGCATCCCCTCCATCATCCTCGCTGGCCGAGCCCACAACAGAGACTACATCTTCGCACCATGATAACGCGCCGGCCACTCCGGGAGGAAACCCCGAAGGTTCATCCTACTGCTCAGAGGCGGAGGAGACCTCCGCACCCAGTTCGCTTTGCTTCACCCAGCAGATGACCACCGTCAGAACGCATGAAGCGGATGAAGCGCCACCCTGTCTCGACAGCCACCCCATCGCTGAAGACCCTGAGGTGATGGAAGAGGAGTCCTCGGTCAATTCGCTCTGCTTCACCCAGCAGATGGCAGCAGCTGGGACCCCTGAGACGAGAACTGACCACCAGAGCTCCCACCAGCTCGCCCACAACTCCCCTGCTGGCAGCCCTCAGCATGACGAGGACCCTCTCACCCATGGCAGTCTCATCAATAGTGTCGCTACCCATGTGAGCCCCACAACAAGCGGCACTACCCACGTGAGCCCCACAGTAAGCGGCACTACCCATGTGAGCCCTACCACCAGTGGCACTACTCATGTGAGCCCTACTACCAGTGACACCACCCATGTGAGCCCTACCACCAGCGACACCACTCATGTCAGCCCCACCTCGAGCGAATGCACCTCAGCGGGCACCCTGCTGACGGCGAGTGTAGACAACCTCGTCAGTCATCCGACTGAAGATGTTGATTTGCTGGATGAGGAGTTCTACGCCGCGTGTAGGCAAACGTTGGAAGAATGCCGCGAGGCCTCGGACAACCTCCTCCCCAACCTCAAGTGCAAAAGCATACGCACAGATGGGGGAGTTCAGTGGAAGACCGACATCGAGGGTACCCTTGCAGCGGCACATGACGAAGAAGGACCGCTACTGCTGGTATTCTACGCAACCCTCAGAGGGCACACGGTCAAGGTGCTGATCGACTCGGGGGCCTCTGACAACTTCATCTCGGAGCAGAGCGCTAAGCGATGTGGCCTCACAACACGAGCCGGCTCCGAGATGCGAGTCACCCTGGCGGATGGATCTGTGAAGATCACTGGCGCCACCGCGTACGCCAAGTTTAACACGCACACCACCACGGGCACCTATACGGAGAACGCCCTTGCCCTCCGGATCCTACCACTGGGCATACAGGTGGATGTTATCCTCGGCGGAAGGTGGCTGCGCAGTCACTCTCCTGTCACTCTGGGCTATGAAGGGAATGGCTCCGTCTCCTTCCTCAGGAAGTCCCGCAGTGGTAAGATTGGGGATCGCGTCACCATCACAGGCTGTTCTCCTGGGAAAGCATCTGGGGACAGGTCTCCGAAGGGCACGGCCTGCGCGGGATTGGTGGATGAGGTGTTCCTAACCCCTGCCCAGCTGAAGAAGTACCTGGTGTACGCGGAGACGCAGAAGCTACGCGGCAATGACGACCCGGAGATACAGCCCGCCTGGCTCATGGTGGCCGAGAAGTCCCCCGACGATACTGCTTCTGCCTTTGCAGCCACGGCTATCGACTCTGAGAACGCCGAACCCGCTGCGGATACTGAAGATGCAGAAGTGAGCCCTGAGTGGACCCTCAAGTTTCAGGACTTCTGGGGTGAGGAGTACAAGAAGGAGATGACGACTGCCCTACCGAACATCGATGGACTCAGACATGACCCCCAAGATGAAGCCAACATTAACCTGGACCCTGAGCTGAGCAAGAAGGGGCCTCCCTGCCAGCGCATCTACAAGAAGTCTGCAGAGGAACTCCGCCAACTTCGAGAACGCGTGGAGACTCTGATGTCCAAGGGCTACATCCGACCCTCTTCCAGCCCTTATGCAGCTCCCTGTTTGATGGTCCCTAAACCCGGGAACCCCAAGGAGCTGCGACTGGTGATCGATTACCGGCTCCTCAACCGCCAGACAGTTAAGGACAAGTATCCTCTCCCAGACATCCAGATGATGTTCGACGAGATGCAGGGTGCGAAGTTCTTCTCTTCGTTCGACGCGGTGGATGGCTTCTGGCAAGTACCGATGGCACCAGGAGATGTCGAGAAGACCGCCTTCACCACCCAGATGGGGTCATATGAGTGGTTGGTCATGCCGCAGGGGCTGCAGAATTCACCGTCTCAGTACCAGCGACGGATGCAGCGGGCCTTGGGCCATCTCCCATTTGTTCGGATCTTCATCGATGATGTGGTCGTCTTCAGCAACACCGCTGCAGAGCACTACGAGCACGTCAAGCAACTGCTCCTGACATGCAGGGAGAAGGGCGTCTTCCTCAAGAGGTCCAAGTGCCAACTGTTGAAGAAATCCTTGCGGTTCCTTGGCCACTGTATCTCCGCAGATGGCTGCAGACCCCAACACGACAAGGTGGCTGCAGTGAGGGACTGGCCCGAGCTGGAAACGGTTACCCACGTCAGGCAGTTCTTGGGCCTGGCGGGGTATTACCGCAGGTTCATCCACTGCTTCTCCGAGATCGCTCAGCCCCTCACCCGGTTGACCAAGTCGGACGTACCCTGGGAGTGGGGTCCCATGCAGCAGTGGGCCTTCGAGGAGCTGAAGAAGGCCCTCACATCAGCGCCGGTGCTCGCCTTGCCCAACATTAAGGGTGCCGCAGACGGCACAGCGCCTTTCGTGGTGCAGACGGATGCTAGCGGCATCGCTCTTGGGGGAGTACTTATGCAAGACAATGGAGATGGTCTTGGGCTGCGCGTGATAGCATACGAGAGCCGCCAGTTCTCAGCCGCCGAGCAGAATTACCACACCGGCGAGCGTGAGCTAGGTGCTCTACACCACTGTACCACCGTCACCTGGCGGCATTACCTCATCTTCACCAACTTCCGCATCCAGGGTGATCACCGCCCCCTTGAATGGCTGATGGAACCTGGCAGAGAGCTTAGCCGCAGACAGGCACGCTGGTACATGGATCTGGTGGAGGTGGGAGTCCCGAGAATGGAGTACATCAAGGGAGCGCTGCTGCTGGTACCGGACGCCCTGTCCAGAAGACCCGACTTCAAAGACAAGGACGTGCGTGAGGGGTTGAAGGAGGCGGGGGTGATCGACCCCACCTCAGATCTGCCGAAAGACCCCCTGGCAACGCTGGAGTCTGAATGCTTCTCCAGCTCACCACCCGCAGCTCATCCCCACTGGGCCCAGACTGTTGACTGTTGGCTCTCAGCAGTGGAGACCCTCTCCGTGGCGGAACAGGCCATGGACATGGGGGAGACCATCGCTCTCGTTAACCCGAAGCTCTATAAGGGAATGAAGGAGGATCACCTCGACTTCGACATGCCTGACTGGCCTGCAGCTGATAGCGCGAAGCCGGTAGAAGCTCCACACAAACCCCCTGATAGAGCCCCACCCCAGATAAGGATAACGAGGAGTATGTCACGCGCTGGGAAGGCCTCTACGACCCCAGCGCCTCCGCAGTTGGCGTCACCGAAGACGCGAACGCCTATGTCACGAGCTGACGCATCGGAGGCGCCCACTGAGAAGGTGCCAACGAGCTCACCAACCCCGCAGCAGGCGCCCCAACAGTCAACTCCATCCCCGGTCCTTCACCCACAGAAACGGCAGGCTCCCCCAGAGGACTCACAGAACTGGCGTGTCCGAGCAGAGTACTCCTCGAAGTACGCCGAGAAATTCGGACCCTTCGATGTGGACGCCTGTTGTGACTTTGGCGGCCGCAACAGACAGGCGGATAGATTCTGGACAGACTGCCTTTCAGAGAAATGGAGGGGCCTTCGGGTTTGGTGTAACCCTCCATACAACTCCAAGTGCATTACTGTGGAGGCGATCTTGAACAAGTATATCGCAGAATGGAAGACAGACCCAGAAAACACCTCAGCAGTATTCGTTCTACCAGATCACCAGTCCAAGCTCCCCGCGTGGCGCAAACTTTTCAGAAAGGCCAACATGCAGATTGTGGAGGTCGTCCCTACTCATGATGACAAGGGCGAGCCCAACCAGTTCTTCGAGAACCCAGATGGGAGAGCCTTCGACCTTCGCTGGCCTGTTCTGATAGTACACGCCCCTCCCGCCAAACCACAACCAGCACGCGTGAGACATCCGCGAACAGCCCCCGCTGTGGTAAGGACAGGTGAGGCGGCAGACTTCAGAGACGCAGCCTCCCAGCAGTCGGACTCAAAGTTCCTGCGCGCGTTGAAAGCGGAGTACACCCGAGAGGGGACACTTCGTTCACTAAGAGAAAAGGTGAAAGCGGCACCACATCAATGCCTACAGGACTTCAGGCTAGTGGGTGAAGTGGTTTGGAGGACCGCAGCAGGGAGATATCAGTTGGTGCTGGGGGAGGACTCTCCACTTAGAGAAGTAGTGATTCGCCATGCTCATGAGTCATTGTCCTCAGGCCACACTGGGCGAGACAAGACTCTGGAGAGGGTGCTGCGACGCTTCTATTGGCGTGGTGCCGCGGAAGATGTGGGCACTTGGGTTGCATCCTGCGCAGTGTGCCAATCAGTGAGGCCGCGGGGAACTTACCCGGATGGGTTGCTAAACCCTCACAGCATCCCAAACAGGCCATGGCAGGATGTCGCGGTGGACTTCGTCACCGGCCTGCCGGTATCAGAGAGAGGCAATGATGCTTTCGTGGCCTTCACCTGCAAGCTGACGAAGATGGTCCACGTTGTGCCGATGAACTTCGGCGACAGCTCCGCAGCTGTGGTGGCCAGAATCTACTTTGACTCGGTGGGGCGCTTACATGGCGCGCCTATGAAGATTGTCTCTGATCGTGACCCACGATTTCAAGATGCTTTCTGGCAGGAACTCATGAGACTGATGGGTGTGAAAGTGGCTCGTACCACGCCGTACAACCCTCGGTCTGACGGCCAGGCGGAACACAGCAACAGGGTTATTGAGGACATGCTCAGGTCCTTTGTAGACGCCAATGTGGAGGACTGGGATCTGTTCACCACTAACGTGGAGTTCGCGATCAATGACTCCAGGAGTGAATCTACTGGCTTCACGCCATTTGAGCTGGTGTTCGGGTTCTCGCCGCTGTCTCAGTTGGACCTTTTCCTGGAGGCCGCACAGTCCACCGCTGGACGACGAACTGGGGGAGTAGGCACCGCACACGAAGTGGCTGTGAAATTTTCGTCGCAGCTGCGGGACGCCAGGCAGCGGTTGGAGCTGGCTCAACAGCGACAGCGCGAACAGTTTGATCGCAGACACGGGCAGCGGGAGTATGCTGTTGGAGATCTGGTCTGGATAGAGGCGAAACACCTTACGGAGAAGGTGATGGATCGCTCCATCTGTAGGAAACTGACCAAGCGCTGGCATGGACCAGTTCCGGTGACCGAACGCTTCTTCAGCGATGTACAGATGACCATGCCAGAGGCCGACAGAGGAGCTCCAGTGGCCTACCGCCTACGCCTCCCTCCTCACTGGCGGATTCACGACGTGTTCGCTCAACATCGCCTCAAACCGTACACCAACGGACAAGATGCTTTTGCCGCACGCGATCACCTAGCAGTACCTGAAGAGGTGGTAGTGGACGGTCAGAAGGAAGCACACGTTGAGCGCATTCTTGCACGTCGAGTGCGGTCTGTTCGAGGAAAGGAGGTGGAAGAGTGGAAGGTTCGCTGGACTGGCTACTCCAAAGCTCACGACCAATGGAGGACGCGTGACAAACTTGAACGCGGAAGTCCACTTCAACAACTTCGTGAATTCGAGCAAGCGAGACTGCACATGGAAGCGCAAGTCCGCGACGAAGCCACTCGGCGACGCGAGCAGCGTGGCCGTCACTCCGCTCAAGCCGGAATGACACTGGCCCACCTCATCACTAATCCCTGCGATGAACTGGACCAGCTCGAACAGATGGAAGATGATATCCCCCTGCCGTGGGAACGCCAAGAGCGCGTGGAAGATGGGTCGTTGGCACTGGTGACAGAGCTGCTGGCAATACAGGCAAAAGCAACCCGCACGCCCAGGATTCTCGTACTTTTCAGCGGTACTGGCTCAGTAGAGAGGGAATTCCTAAATTGCTTCCCCTCCGCTTCAGTAGTGACCCTCGACTCCGGGCATATCTGGCAACCCACTCATGTGTGTGACATCCTGCAATGGGACTACAAACAATACCCGCCTGGATTCTTCGATGTTGTTTGGGCAAGTCCCCCCTGCAGGCAGTACAGTCAAGCGCGCACCACTGGTGGACCCCCTGACCTTCCCCAGGCTGACAAAATCGTACGACGAGCATTGCAGATCATTGACTACCTAGAGCCAAAACATTGGTTCATGGAAAACCCCAGAGGTCGCTTTCCTAACGCGCTACGGCTTCGCCCTATGATGCGCCAGCTTCCCCCACCGCTGGTGTGTACCTACTGCATGTATGGTACGCAGTACATGAAACCCACCTGCATATGGACGAACTCAGCACCACCCTCGCCCTTGCTACGCTGTACTACTTCAACACCGTGTGCGTGCAGATGGGCAACCGGTGCTCACCCAGAGACTGCTCAGCTTGGACCTCACCCGCAGCAGACTGGAGCAGGTCGATCTGCGAGTGTATATCCCGTGCCAGCACTCCTGCTACGACAACTTTTCCGACATTTACGCCTCCGCGACACTGAAGACCCGCTTTAGATTCCAAGTGGCACCCTTCTTCTTGAAAGCGGTGCCCTGGTAGCGGCAGGCAAACTATGCTCGAAGAGGAACCAGAGAACCTAAGAACTGGAAACAGCAAGGAACCAGAAAACCTAAGAACTGGAACTTAGATGGGTACCTTAGCGGAGTGATCCCAGGAGGTAGACCACTCCTAAGGGGGGGAGAGTTGTGCCCGGAGGCCCAGCGTGAGCCGATATGCCTATGCGTCCGTATGTGTGTCATCGGGGGTAATCTGGGATTGGCACGATGACAGTGAAATTGGGCTTGAAATCACGATGAGAATGAATACCAGATGTCCGGGGTATGACAGTATGACACTATGACAGTATGACACTATGACAGTATGACACTATAGTAGTATGACAGTACTGTGGGGGGTGTCATCGTGGAACTCAGTCAGACCCTCGAAGAATGGTCAGATTCGCATCGGGGTTGAAAAGACAATGAAATCGAATATCAGATATTAAGGTTATGACAGTATGACAGTATGACACTATGACAGTATGACAGTATGACAGTACAGTAGTATGACAGTACTGTGGGGCAGTCATCGTGTCAGCCTGTCGGCATAACATCTGAATCGAGAATGACGAATCGGAATTAGAAATGAGATCGGATCGGGAACTGAAAGTTGAGCCGAAGTGTGACATCGGCTCTCGAGTGGTTGACCCTGCAACCTGAGTGACGAGTGAATAAGTAGAGCACTTGAGAAGTGTTTAGCCTTCAGAACTCGGAACCGAATTATGGTTTGTACCTCAATCTGGCCCTGATCCAGTATATTATAAAAATCCGAATTGTGTACCTTTGCACGTTCAATCAAAAACATATCTCCGAGCATCTGTCGTCGTGCCCCTGGCACATCAGGTTCTTCCTCTTCACACCAACTGGCGTAGGTTCCATGCCGCATCCTAACCATGCAAGCTGACCGTAGAAGGGCCGTACTCCTATGACAAAGAAACTCGAAGAATGAGTACAATCGAGACGAAAGCGCAGTCATAGTTGGGAGTAGTCAGACTACAGCGGGAGTTGCCGGTGGACATCAATGGATGACACAATATAACGTGGTCTTTCTTTCGGTCAATGGCATCACTCAATTTATTTTTATCATAAATTGAGTGAAGGGGGAAGCAAACCCACTGTCTACAAATCTACCTGATGTGTTGTGCTGCCGTTGCACCGTTCACATTATATCAAGTCAATCAATAATCGCACATTCATCTGTCAGCACATTATTTCTGCTCCTTACATTTTTTGAAAAATATCCCCAAATTTTGGGTATCCCTTTATGAGAGCAGCATTCATTTGGATTACATTCCTTCGGATCACTTCAAGTCGTGTCTTCCCCTATTCAGGCGCAAAAGTGGCTACAGATACTTCACTACGATACACCAGGTTACAGAAGCTTATTGAACTAAAGATGTCCACATATATCTAGAAAACATCTGTAGATGAGTAGCCAGATGCCACCTTGAATATCACAAATTATTTCTATGATTCTGGTAAACGCTGACCTCATCCGTCATAAGATGCTTTTCTCAACTCCCCCTTTGCATGGCCTGCTGCCATACTATTACTCTTCCCCCGTTGTATGCCATCGAGGGGAGTCTCCAAATACAACAGTGGATATCTGATATCTCAACTCAATTCCAGTCCCTTCTTTGCCATCGCTAGAGCTCCTTCAAATGTCTTATTTCCTCCAATGAAACCACTCATATGAACGAAAATCCCGCCAGGAATTCCGCTTTCATTTGAAAGCTCGTCATCTCTCATCCCGCGCCAGGTGCTTGGGAGAAACTTGCGGCTTTCAAACGAGCTCGTCGTAACGGGAATCGTTTGTATCCTCCAGTTTTTCTTGTCATCCTGTACACTCGATGAAAGTCAAGAGCATCCAACTCAGTTCCACATCGCAAAACTCAAGTCAGCAACAGCCGACCAACTTTCACCACCATTGTATAACGTGGCACAGCAAACCCTATTATCAGCGAGTCGCCCAAATAGTTGAGCCGTACGAAAATATCTACAGCCCAAACCACTGGAATGCAGTAAACAATGAGTAAGCAATAAGCAGCGGCCGAGCTAAAGATCGAGTGCCTGGGCCTGATACACTGCGCCCCCCGAGCGTTCCCCCCTGACCCGTGCCTGGGCCTGACAAAAGCGGCGCCCCCAGGCTGTCCCCACAGTCAGTGCCTGGGCCTGACGCACTGCGCCCCGAGCTGTCCCCCCTGACCAGTGCCTGGGCCTGACGCACTGCGCCCCCGAGAGCTGTCCCCTGACCAGTGCCTGGGCCTGACACACGGCGCCCCCGAGGCTGTCCCCTGACCAGTGCCTGGGCCTGACACACTGCGCCCCCGAGGCTGTCCCCACCTGACCAGTGCCCTGGGCCCTGACACACTGCGCCCCGAGCTGTCCCCCTGACCAGTGCCTGGGCCTGACGCCTCCGCCCCCCGAGCTGTCCCCCTGACCAGTGCTGGGCCTGACGCTACGCCCCGAGCTGTCCCCCTGACCAGTGCCTGGGCCTGACGCTCACGCCCCCAGCTGTCCCCCTGACCAGTGCCTAGGCCTGACACACTGCGCCCCCCGAGCTGTCCAAATCTAAGGAACGCTCGGCCGAAAGTCGCCGAAGACAATATACAGTTCTCTTGGGTAGTTCTCTTGGGCAATCACCTCATAAAGACAGAACAAGGTGTTACCCACAATGTCCAGCTCCTCCTCCAAGAGAAAGAGGTGCTCCTTCCACGGGCAAAAGGTTTCCAACTTGATGATCTTACCACTTGGATCGTTCTCGAATCGCTTGTCCAGAGCCTCTTTTACATGAGTGCGTGCTGGAAGCCATACCTGAACGCCACGGATTCACGTGCTGGAACCCATCAGGCGCCGAAATGCAGAGCGAAATTCTGCGCCACCGCGTGCGAGAACATGAATTCACCAAGAGGCTATCAAAGGGCGCTTAAACTTGAGCCCACTCACCTTCCCGATGTAGTTCACACTTTCCGTGAATTCGGAGCCGGACAGCTCGACCGCCTTCAGGAATTGCGTCATCAAAACGGTGGCGTTGTACTCCTCGTTCCAGTTGGGATTCAGCGATCCGACGCGGGCCGATAAGCCTGTGTGGTTCTGATATCTTGCGGGCTGCTCCGTGTCATACTGCATACACCAACAGCGGCGCAGCATCAGCACGGTTTGATACAGCACGCGCAGGTCTTCCCGGTGCTCGAAGCTGAAGGGAACGATTCCATTACGCGCAATTCAGGCTAGGCACCCGGGCACCGCTCCCCGGGGAGCTGGAGCGAGGGCCGTCCCCTCTGAAAGAGGAGAAAGCGGTGTGCTACCTGCTGGATGCCGTTGTCGATTCCGTCGATAGCTTCCATGAAGCTTTTGTATACGCGTAGATACACCGTCTCGAGCATAGGATCGTCCTCCTTCAAACACGCAGCTCCCCAAAGAGCGTTCAGCTTTTCTCTCTCAAATCCGAAATAGTCTGATCTCAAGGCACAAGCTTTGATGCCCGAACTCTACAACTCTGCCCGCAGCCCTCTCAGCTCAGCACTCTCCCTGCTTCTTCGCACTTCCGAAGGCCGCGCAGATCGTGCGTGATCGTACGTCTCGCGCCCCGGGAATGGAGCGGCGCGCGCTTCACACAGCTCTCTGGGTCGTTCGGCACACGGCGAAGAAAGACCGAGCTCCGAACACTTTAGCCACGGTGAAGAAAGGATGCACCACGCTGCGTCTCCGCAGTAGCATACCTTCAAGCCTAACTGGGAGGCAACGATTTCACGGCCGTAGTGCTTATATACCAGTCCAGCGCTGGACAGTTTAGTAACGAAACCTGTTTCAACCGTTCAAGCAATCCATGACCGCCAATGAGCATCTCCCAAGCGAGCCTCAACCCAGCAAAGAGTCTTGAAGCATAAGAGACGTACACTGTCCCGTCATAACAGAGGCCAGGCAGCACTCTGGGACCTGACGGTATATGCGCCCACAAGAGAGACTCTTGGGAGGAGAGCGCAAAGAATGCTTAGTTGCGTGTACCTCTGGCGCAATGCTGGGTCTGACGAGCACAGTTCGAGAGCCAAACCCTCAGGATACATCCGGAAGCTATTTGTGGCAGGCAAAGAACTGTCTCTGCCCCATGCTGTAAGCAAGACAGTGTCTGCATTGTCTGAAGTCCCTTAGAGTTTATCTACGGTCTCCAGGGCGACGGGCTGCTTCGAAAGGCCACGCAGTGCTTCCTCACCGTGACCAAACTCTTCGGTAAAGCCTCGCTGATGATGGTCATACCGCTGGGTCTCTGCATACGCCCGCAACGTCATCAGGAAGATGAAAGCAAAAGCTGCACTGGGTGATAATTAGTTTTTCATACAGACGGTTGACTGCGCAAGCGGTGAAGAAAGAAGCAACGAATTGGATAGGCCTCCGAGTACACACAGGCGTCCCGTCCATTTGTTCAGCGTCGCTTTCATACATACATTTGACTGACTTAAGGCACGCACAAGGTGCGAAAGATCGTTTCTTTGTGAGCACCCTCGCAACTGTTCCGGCGGAACGAAGGTTCGTGTTGCCGTGATCCTCACCTGGATCATAGACTCCTCCGACATCGATCACGACGTTCAAGTCCTTCAAAATCTCGGGGTCACGAGACCGGACGATTTCCGCATCGCGGAATTCCTGAGGTGAGGCAGCGCACAGACAGAGAACACCCTCAACAGTATGCAAAACGACGAGGGGGCGCAAAGCAGGTACTACCGCGGGAAAGGATTTTAGTAGCTGCGAACGGAAACGGGAATGGTCGTGAATATCTGAGAAATAGTTTCAGAGCAGCTTTCAGGCAGCTTTCCATAAATATGAACTGATGGTGAAGCAGCGATCCGCCTTCGAGAGTCAACCTTCGTTTGCTTCAACAGGAAACAACCTAAGGCCTCGTCGCAGTGAAAGCTCCCATCATGAGTACCGATCTTTGCCATCTGCGCGGTGCCAACAAGTTGATAACGTAGGTTATGTGACAAATCTTGCATACATTTATCTGAAGCGAAGTGGGCACGTGCCAAACGTCAAACAGCCGGATCTTACGATCACAAACGCGCGTGAGAGAGAGCTTAAGCCAAGCCGCCGAGCAGTTGAAACCGTCAAGTAGCTTAGCAAGTAGGAACAGAAAGTGCGCGGCACAATTACCTTTCGCTTTGTTGACATTAATACCACACTCCGAACGTGATGGAAAGCGCGGGAGAGTTGCGTTGGGGCCCGCTGCATTCGTCCTCTTGTATGTTCAATCGAATGTTTGCATCTGACGTGAGCGTTGGGACTTGCGTTGGGAGGGAGTGTCACTCGTATCGGTACGATAGCGATAGCTCTCCTGTCGTGTGACACGGGATGGATCGAAGGATCGAAGGAAGATCGGGTCACCATCGCCATCCTCACCATGTGACAAGCATTTAAAACATTACAAGCTACAAAAATCAGCTTTCAATCATCAATACGGTGTGTCAGCCGAGTGGTGTTAAGCATCGTGTCAAGATGCCCGAGTGGTCCAAGGGGTTAGACTCAAGTTCTAATAGTCAGTAGACTGCGTGGGTTCGAACCCCACTCTTGATAAATTGTATTTTTAATCTTATCTGACGTTGTGTGACATCACGAGTGTGGTGTGACACGCGCAATTCGAGGCTATCGATACCTGGTGTTAGGTATCGTCAAAGCATAGATCTTTTATAATAATGAGAGTGACACCAGCTCTAATTGCGCACAACGCGATTCCGCAAATATTACAATCACAAGTATTGTATGTCTAAAAGTGCACATCTCAACATGATCTGACGCGATGGCCGAGCGGTCTAAGGCGCTGGCGTCAGGTGCCAGTCCGAAAGGGCGCAGGTTCAAATCCTGCTCGCGTTAAAGTACCTAAGTTTTAGCGTTTGAGCCAAAACAGTTTTGTCACTCGCTAGAGAGTCTTTTTTTTCTAGACACTCTAGAGGGACTTTTTCAAGTGAGACACGCAGGAGGGGGTCGCAGTGGGCGGCTCGCAGTTTCAAATCCTGCTCGCGTTTTGGCTAATTATGGACACGTGGGACACGTCAATCGATCTGACGTGTCCATAATTAGCCAAAACATATACGAAGTCTTCCATATAGCCCTCTCCTGCAATCGGATGGGGAAAAAAAATAAAAACTAGCATCACAATGCGGTTCGTTATCAATTTTGCTATTCGTTATATATTTGTTACGTTTTGCTCTTTTACGTTCGGGCACCGACAACCGTGTGTGGGATTTCATGGTCGCTGTCGACTTTCTCAGATGATAGATCTGAATTTGAAACAATCGGGGGGTTCTTCGGCACAAATGCCTTGGAGACGACGTGGAAGGAGACGGAGTGCATGCCGAATTGCTTGTTGTCGTTGCGGCGCCGGTGGTCTTGCGACCAATTCCCGCCCTTGGTGAGGGGCGAAGCGGCGAAGCGGTGCTTCATTTGGCGCTGCCGCCCATGGTATTTCCCATCTTCCCGACGGTTTTGGCGGTCACGCCAGGAGGAAGGGGAAAAATGCACACCTGGCTTGCCCGTAGGCTTGCCCGTAGCCGGAGCCGGCCACCTCGTCGTCGGCTCGTCGTTCGCATTCTCGTCGGAGAGCGTAGCAAGCACTTTGTTGGCGGCGTCGATGTGAAATTGGAAGTCCTTAATCAAGGCCTTGACGTCAACGTCGGACGGTAGACCAGAGTACAGGACGTTCGACTTGTCCACGAAGGGCACGTGCTTGCGCTTGCCGGCGTTGGCATCCCAAATCTCGAGGATGTGGGCGTAGATGTCTTTGAGCTCGACCTTGGCCAACTCAACGTCGAGACGAAGCGGTGTGATGACCTTGTCGTAGAAGTCCGTGTCGAGGGAGGCCAGGAGCTGCTTCTTCGCCATCATGTCGTGGTTTTCGTCCAGAGGCCCAGAAGCTCCGTTGCCAATAGCCGTAAGGCAGGCGTCGAAGTCTTGGATAAGCGGGTCGGGGTCCTTCTCAGCGTCGAAAAAAATAGAGCAAAGCTCCTCGTAATGCCCAAGAGGGCGAACAACGCGAGG
>LGRX02028432.1:0-32973 GCA_001247695.2 Cymbomonas tetramitiformis
TGTTGCACTGTGGGGGGGTGAATGTCCCATTTCCCTCCCCTGCTACCGGGGAGGAGTTCCCATTTGGCTGGTCCATCCTCCACATGGAGGTTGCCGTCCTCCCACCAGGTTTCGATTTCTGTCTGTACGTTGTGGCACTGGGGGCAGAGGTCGTTCCTTATGTGCGGCATTGTGTTGCACATTCTTCCCATTGCATCCGTCATGTCCTTTGTTTTAATCTCTGGGAATTCATATCTCTGCCATGGTCTTGTGTCAATAATGCAGTCGGTACCGGGGGTGCATCCTTTTTGGTTTGGTTCGTGCTTGTCATGCTGGTTCGCCTCCCTTGCCGGCTGTTTGGCGGTTGTGGTCGTGCGGACCTTGCTCTGCGGGCAGGTTGTGAGTGCCTGTCTTATGCAATCCGCTGCAACGTCTGGGTCCCCGCAGTGGGCCTGCCACCCCGCTTTGTTGGCAACAATCAGTACCCTGAGGTTCCAGTTGCACTGCTTCGCTTGCTGGTGTGTGGCACCCATCCAGTGGTCAGGGGGCAGGAATGTGAATTTGCCTTGCGGTATTTCAAGCAGTTCGTGCACTAGGTGCCCTGCATGTGCGTTGTAAAGTTTCCTATAGGGGGTTTTTTCATACGTCGGGTATATTCCGACCCCGAATACCGGGTCCTGTGTGGTGGTGGCCGCAATGGCGAAGTCCAGTGCCTTCTTGAGGTCCTGTGGCGTGTATTCTGGGTTGAACTGGTAGGCCCCCAGTTTCATCCAGTTTGCAGTCCAGGCTGAGCCTCTGGCCCCGAACACCTTGTCTCTGTCATATTTGGCGTAGTAGTTCGTTGTGTTGTGGTGGACATTGAGGGGTGAGGCGAATAGTTCAGTGTTGAGTCCGAATGCCTGTTGTAGTGCTCTTTGCATCTGGGCGGGGAATGTCCAGTGGTTTTGTAGGTTCTTTTTCCTTTCCTCCTTTTCTTCTTTGCTTGAGTATCTAATAAGTAGGTGCCCTACTTCTTCCTCAAATGTTGAGACTTGTATTTTATGGTCCTCCCACATCTCAGTGCGTAGCGTGCGTTGGTGCGGGGTTTGGTGGTGTGTGGTACCCACTGCTTGGGTGTACCTTTCATGTAGCCTGAGAAGCTTCTCTTTTGTAAGAGTGCCTATGTACTTCCCGTTCCTGTGGTAGCTGTGGGCGAGGTCCCCTTCCATCCGCAGTTGGCAGTGGTGTTCTCTGTTGTCCGCAATGTCCTGGCCCGGGTTGGTTTCCGTCGGGTCCAGGGTGAGGTTTCCCGCATGTAGTGTGGGCCAGGCCTGTCCCAGGTGGGGCCTACCGGCCAGTATCTCCTTGAGTCCTCTGGGGTGGGTTACTTGGGAGCCCCTGGCTCGTAGCCTTCTTGCCAGGGTTGGGAAGGTGGTCGCACTTTGGCCCCTTCGCTTTGCGAGTTTCAAGAAGTCGGTTATGGTTTCTCTTGTGCTCCACGAGTAGGAGTCTTCCCCTGTTGGGTGCCTCCACTGGGTTCTGTACTGTGTCACTTGGGAGTGCGGGTCCGTTGGGTCAATGAGTAGGGTCCTCATTGCCACAATTTCTTTCGGTTTGTCTATCGTTTGGCCCCTATCAAAGCTATCTGCCTCCATTTTTCTCGCCATGGGGTCTACCTCATCTATCCACTTAGTTTGTGGGTTTTCGTGGAGGTCTTGTGGGGCTTCCTGCTCTTCCCCCCACGTTTGACCGGTGGTTTCTGTCTCGTTAATTCTTGTGAGCGGGTGCAGGGAGAGTTGCCTATGAATCTCTTCTCTGGGGACCAGTTTCGCCTCCCATTCCGTCATTTTAACCCGTAGTTGCTCCGGGTTGAGGCGCGGGAGGTTGGTTCGCATCGTGTGGGGGTCCAACGGCCCCTCACTGGGCATGCTCCTGTATTGTTGCTTCAGCCGTCGGTTTGTGAGGCTGTCATAGAAGTCCCCTGGCTTCGCTATGTTCCTCGGCTGGGCTTCGCAAAGGTACGGGTACAGGTGCGCTAGGCCTTTTGCTATGGCACTGCGGTCTGCGCTGAGGGTTGCATCTGTGCATTGTTCCCTGACGTTTACCTGACTAATTGCGTGTTGGCCATCTCTGGTGGTAAGGAAGGCTAGGTCCGGGAAATGCGTGAATAGTTTGAGGCACGTCGTGAAATTTATTGCAGTCGGCGTGTCCTTGGGTACTGTGAGCTTGGCGGTTTGGTCTGTGTACATCGCCTGCCAGTCCGGAGGCGCCGGCAGGTCCCCATCCATCATTTTGCCAGCTTTTGTTTTTCTCGTGGTTCCTTCCATTTCTTTGTCAGACTTTCTTCTTGTCGCCCCTTTTAGTTGCTCCATTATCTTCGGTACTGGGGTCTGGAGTTGTTCGAGCATCCCTTCTGTTCCTTGGGGCGTAATGTTGTATCTGAGAAGGGCATTGAGTTTTCTTAGTGTGTTGTGTTTTGTCTGGTGTCCCCCCCAGAGTTTGTCAAGGTCTGTGCAATTCTTGCGTGTGGTGCAGTGGTATTCTATCAGTCCTCTGGTGGACCTGCTGACGTGGGACATTCTGAGTCTTGACCTCAGGTTTATTTGCCTCCACGCAGGGCCCCGTACGGCTCCTCTGTCCTCCTCACTGTGCATGGCTTCCAGCAGTCCGCTCCAAATTGCCTGGGCGTAGACTGCCTGGAGTGGCACCATGCCCAATCCGAATCTTTCCTTTTCCTGTGTGGTGAAAATGTTCGGTGTTCCGTTACGGGGTAGGCCTTGTATGTTCTTTGTGGCCCCACCTATTACTTTGTTGAAGTCATCTATTTCACCCGCGGTGTAGAGGCCTAAGTGTAGTCCATATCTGAACTTTCCCAGTATTGCAGAGTGGAGGGAGTACTCTTTTTGGTCTGGGGGCAGCGGCGAGCGCAGTAGTGCTTGTATCCTGTGGTTCATTTCCTCCCTGGCAGCTTCCTTCTCCTTGTCCCATCTGCCTGTGAATGCCAGTAGTACTCCTAGGTACTTATATGTGTCTCCCGGTTTGAGTATTTTGAAGTGGCTCAGCTCACCATCCACCCCAACCGTTTTGAGGTCCTTATGGAGTTGTTCTGGTATGAAGACCCCATTTTTTATGCCGGTTATGGCTGACTTGGTAAGGTTAATTTTGAGTTCACTCCATCGTGAGAATGCCTCTAGCTTGTGTAGCTGGGCTCGCATGTGGAAAATCGTGGGGCATAGTATGAGCAGGTCGTCGACGAATGCCCCTGCTGTCGTCCTGAGGGGGCCCAGCCTTTCCTGCTCGGCTGCGTGTTTGTGTTGGTACCCATGCTCCCCCACCTCCAGCCATCTTAACAGTGGTTCCTGGTATATTATGAAGAGGAGGGGGCTCATGCTGTCTCCTTGGAGGAGACCTCTTTGCACCTGGACCATTTCGTGAGAAGTTTCCCCCCCTACCCTGGTGTACATTGACATGGTGTCATGACTTTGTGTACCTAGGACATCTCTCACTACTTGTGTAAGCTCATCAGGTATCCCAAGGTATTGCATTGTATGTAGCAGCTTGTTGTGGTCCACTGAGCCATATGCATTTTCGAAGTCAACATACAGGCCATGCAGTTCCCGTCCGGAGACATTTGCATCCTCTATTGCGTTGGTCACTCTCGTGAGTTGTCTGAGTGTGTTTCTTTTCTCTCTGGAGCCTTCCTGTGCCTGGGCCAGTATCCCCTGTGTTTCGCAGAACGTGGAGAGCATGTTTGCTATTTGCGAGGTGTATAGTTTGAATACTCCCTCCAGTAGGGCTATGGGCCTGTAGTTTTGCTGCAGGGTGACATCTCCCTTCTTGTGGTGAAAGCAGAATGTCCCTCTCTTCCAGGTGAGGGGGACGTGTTTGCTGTTCCACATCTCCAGCATGAGCGCATGCAAGGCATCGTGGAAGTCCTCTGGCATGTACTTGAGAATTTCGTTAGGGGTTCTGGTGGGGCCTGGTGCCTTGTTGTTGTTCAGGGTGTGTACTGCTTTGCTGTAGCCCTGTCTACTTATCGTGAGGTCCATTCCCTTGGGGTCCGGTCTTGGTGCCTTTACAAGTCGCTCCTTGTGGGCTGGGTCCTCCCATGGTGGGGTTGCTAGGTCGGGTAGACTCCGGTGTTCCATCCTGTATGGTGCCGAGTGGGCCATGTGGTCCACTAGTGCGTTTGCAATGTTCTTGTGGCCCACGGTTAGGTTGCCCTCCCTGTCCTGCAGGGCCTGTATATCCGCCGTGGGGGCATGGCCTGTTTCTTGGGCCTTGGCATAAATCCTTTTGTGGTATCGTTTCTGGTTGTTCCAGTATTCTCTTACTGTTTTGTCATTATGCCTTTGTTTGGCTCGCTTCCAGTGCTGTTTGACCACTTTGTGTGCAGTCGACCTTTCTTTCTTGGCCTCCTCAGTGAGCCAGGAGACCCACTCCTTTGTGTCTGCATTGTCCCTGTTTGTCGGGCCTTTTGTTTCTCCTTCCTTCAGGTGGCGGAGAGTGGTGTGTTCCGTGTGTGGGTTTCGTAGTTGTCGTTTGGTTTTCTTGTGCATCCGCATTTTGAGTATCGCGGCATCTCTTTCTTTTCTGTCCTTTTTGCTCATTAGTAGGTCCGTTGCCCTATGGGTGGAGGTTCTTCCAGTTATCACCGTCGGTAGTTCCTCATCCTTCAGCGCGCAATTGTTTGCTCTGTTGAGTATACTCAGCACTGCCTCTCCTGCTCTGTCTATTGTGGCATGTGCCACCTGCTTGTTGCCTTCTTCCCTGCATCGGGTGGCTATCCCTATCATGTCTTTCAGCTTAGCAGTCCTGGCGTAGTCGTGTGTTCTGAGGAGGACGCTTTGGAGGGTTTCCCTGTGGGCTTTGCTCAGGGGCGTGTTCAGTTTCACTTGCCCTGGGTGGGGGTCTTGGTCCACGTATGGTTCATGGGTGTCTATGCTGTCTAGCCGAAGGGTCGTAAGGCTAACCATCTCGTGGTCACTCGTGTGGTGCTGAGTGAGGTGTGCGGTGCTTCCCCTCTCGTATTGGGCCCGTTTGTCCTTCGGTGCTAGCCATCTGTCAATGTTTCTGTTCTCTGCCCAGTTCAGCGTGGTATTAACCGTTGGACCTACATTATGGAGGTTCAACTCTTCCGCGAGCTTTTTCCATTGTCTGTCGGTTTTCGTTACCCTCTTTCCTGTGCTGGTGTTGCTTGCATTGAGGTCTCCTCCAACAATGACATGCTCGTTCGGTTTTTCCGCTGTTCTTCGGAACAGGTTGGCTGTGTACTTAAGTATCTTGTCTCTGGTTTTCCCCTCCTCTGCTCCCGGTGGGTTGTATATGCCCAGCACGTGGTACATTACTTCCCCGGGCAGGTGTAACACCACATGGAGTAGGTACCCCTCCAGGTGCCTCGCTGGGACCACATGGTGGTTGTGAGCGTGGCCGTAGGGGTTGCTAAGGAGTATGGCTACTCCTCCTTTCACTGGCTGCTCTGCAGCACTGCCTGCTTCTTTCGCCTCTGTTTTGGTGCCTATTGCAGTGTACTGCAGGTCCCTGAATTTCCTCATCACACTGTCGTGTGCATGCTTCACTTCCGTGAGCACCACCACTTGTAGACCCAGTTGGTTCTGGTGTCTCTTCCTGACTGCCTCTGCTAGGTCGAGGCAGGCGCCACTTTGTCCTGCTATGTTCCATGTGAGCATGTGTAGGCGGTCTTCTCCTATCTCCCCCTTTTTTGGTTCCGTGAGGGGGGGCTGGTGTTTTCGGGGGTCGCTTGTTTCCAGTGCCTCCTGTTGCACGTCTTCGAATTTCTCCCATTGTGCAGTGGGTTCATCGCTTGTCTCTTCCCCCCCCTCGTCCGAGTGGGTTTCCATCGTTCCCTGCTCTCCGCGCGTGTGCTCATTGTCCCTTGCCTGGTTCATGGGGGTCAGTCTATGGAGCCATTTCCATAGTCCCTGTTGCTTTGTGTGTACTCTGTGCCCCCCCTCCTGGGTTCGTGGCGGTTGTGCCTCGGCTTGCGGGTTTGGGTTTGGGTCATCAGTGGGTTCCCTGGCCCCTGTCATTTGCTGACTGCCCCCTGGCGTTTGCTGTTGTCCTTCGGCGGCAGTTATTCTTTTCTTCACTAAGTGCTGTATCGACTTCCTGTAGGCATCCACCGCTGCTCTGTTGGTGGGTCCCCATTTGCTGACCGCCTCATTGAAGTGGGTGGGCCAGTGTCCCTCTGGGCATGTTTCCTGGAAGTGCATCCATGCTTTGGTGGCCATCAGGGCCCATACCCCGCAGCTGTAGTGGTCTTGTGCGCTTTGGTTGCCTACGTTCATTAGTTCCACTGTTACTTGTCTGCTCAGTTTCCCTGCGAGGTGTTCTGCCCAGTTGGTCATTTCCGTTGTAAGTCGTTTTGTGTTGTGTAGGGTTGCTTTAGTTTTACCATTCAAGGAATCATATACCCAGAGCTTAAGTTTGTCGTTTGCTTTGTCTGGTCCCGCCAGCACTACTCTCCAGTGCTTGCCATCGCATACCGGTATGCAGAAGCTCTGGAGGTTCCTGAGTAGTTGTAGTGCCTTCGTAGTATGTGGCTCTTTGGTGTTCCCTGGTTTCAGTGTTTCCCTCATTGAGGCTACCACCAGAGGAGGCAATGGGTCATTCTCATATAGTGTGTGGGCATGTTGCATTTGGAACATGTTCAGTCGGCCCTTCTTTTCGAACAGTCCTTTTGAGGTGGTGTTGTGTGGGTGCGTCCCTGCGTGGTCCTGGCTTCCCCCACCTGCCATGCTCCGCTTGCAGCGGCTGGCTCTTTGTCTCATTCTCTGCTCAACTCCCCTCATCAGCAGCTTGCGCTTGGTTGGGGTGCCCTCTGGTATTGTAGTTACCGCATATTCCGGTTTCCTTGTCCTAATGAGCATGGGTTTACCATTTCGGTAAATTATTCTGAGCAGTTTCTGGCCGGGAGGTGGTTGTGCTCTCCCTTTCGTTGCATTTCTCGCTTTGGTCCATTTCCTCCTGCACCTCCTTTTACATGTTATGCTGTTGGGTTCAATGTTGTTCGTTTTCTTCGTGCGGTCAGGCGCTTTTCTTCTTGGCAATGTGGTAAGTAACAGCATGGTGAGTATTGGGGTCAGGGCGAGTGCGGCGTTCTGCAGGGGCCTGGCAATGTCCTGGTTACTCCTTACCAGTCGGGTGGGTGGTAGTGTTGCTGTTGGTCGGTGGGGGTGCTCACATTGAGTTGCTGCTGCTCCGCACTTCGTGCAGTCGTGTAGTCTATTTTTTGAGTTTATGGTTACAGCGTTACATTGCCCTAAATCGCCCGTTGTAACACCCCTAAAGGTATTCCCAGAGTGAGTTGTGTTTTTAGTTCGTTGTCTCATGGCTGTGCCAAAAATTTTTTGAGTTTCAACATGTTTTCCAGTTTTTCTGGTTTTAACGTAGAGCATTTTTAGGAATTCGCTTGTGGTCGACTTTTGGAATTTTGCTCTCATATTTTGTGTGCATTGCCCTTCCGCCCCCATGAGTCGTCCCCTAGAGTTTTTTGGCTTCCCTCCCAGTAGTTTGGGCTGTGTAAGGTTATTTGTGTCCTTTTTGCTTAGGGTTATAATAGGGTTGTTTGTGTTTTTCAGGCACTCATGGGTTAGGCGGGTGGGTGGTAATGCTACTGTCAGCTGGTGGGGGCAGTTACATTGGGTTGCCGCTGCTCTGCCTTTCCCGTGTCTATGCATTCCAATTGTTGGGTTTATGGTTACAGCGTTACATTGCCCTAAATCTCTTGCTGTAACTCCCCTAATGGTATTTCCAAGGTGGGCCATGTTTTTGTTTTGTTGTCCCGTGGTGGTGCAAAAATTTTTCCGGGTTTCAGTATGTTCTCCGGTTTTTCCGAATTTAACGTAGAGCATTTTTAGGAATTCGTTTGTGGTCGACCATTGGAATTTTGCTCCTATATTTTGTGTATACAGTCCTTCCACCCCCCTGAGTCTTCCCCCGAGGTTTTTCAGTTTTATTCCCATTATTTTGGGTTGTGCACGGTCATTTGTATCTTTTTTGCTTAGGGTTACCGTAGGGTTGTTTGTATTAGGACAGTTATGTTTTAGCCAGGTGGGCGGTAATGTTGCCCTCCCTCGGCTGAAATGTGTGGGTAGGACCTTTGCCATCACTGGCGTGTATTCGCACCTGCTGTCCCTTTGGTGCTTTCTGTTTTGCTTGCCACTGGCATGAGGGTGTGAGTGTCGCGAGGTATCATCATTCCAGTTATTTAGTGTGTCGTCAAGGTGAACCCAAGAGTGGTGTGGACTCTTTGTCTGCCGGGGTGTTGCTATTAGTTTTCGGTTAGTTTGTAGTAAGTTATTATGGTGAATTGACATTTTCCATTCGAACGGTGTGTGGTTAATGCTCGGTCCCCCGGCGTGGTCAATGTGGGAAATGCTTGCTGGGTGCATATATTCACAGCATTTGTCAGTGGCAGTTGCAATGGCAGGCAGAGACAACATAAATATTACTTTGAGTTGTAAGTTCAGGCTAACTTTACTAGGTCTGCTTCCTATATCCCTTCTCTTGCTATGAGGCCCTGCAGCTGGCTCTGTTATGCCACCCTGTCTTGCAGGCCTGCTGCTTCCTTGGTCCTCTGCAGCACAGATGTTATTTGTTAGTGCAGTGGGGGTGTGATTCCACTGGCAGGGTGTGGTGGGTTGTGATGTGAGTTGGTCAGCAGGGCAGGGGGTTGTATGATTACTCACCTTTCTAGTGAGTGGCGGGGCTGATCGGGGGCTCTCAGATTGTGCCCCCTCCTGTGTTGTCGCCTGTGCACCCCCTTGTGCCCTCCGCTTCGCCGGTGGCTCGGCGTCGATCGCCCTGCCCCCCGTGTTGGTTGCTGGTCTCTTTGGCGGGGGCTGGCTTCTCTTGGGGTCGGGTTTCTTGCCAGTGTAGGGGATGCCCCGGTATTGATCGTCCTCCTCTGCAGTCTGTGGTGATTTTTTCGTGAAGTGAAGCGGATGATCAGGTGCCTGGTGTTTTCCTTCTCCTGTCAGGCGATCGGTGAGTGCCTTGAGGGTGTTCACCATGGCACCACCGGTTTCCTGGTATGTTTTATGGAAGCCTCTTACCTCTTGAGTGATTTCCGTATGGCGCACCCCAGCGTTGCGCTCTTGTTCTCTGTGCAGGTCTCGGAGTTCGTCCAGTGTGACGGGCTTGGACTCGTTGAACCTTTCAAGCTGCTTGTTGATGTTTTTGAGCAGCTTCTTGGTCTCGGGGGTGGGCTGCTTGCTGGTGGCTACGGCCTGCTGGAAGACCTCGTCGGCTTTTGACCCCACTTTGTTGATGAACTGGGAGGCCACCTCCTCGGCTATCTGGTCGATTCTCTCCCCACGCGCCTCCCTGCCGCGTGCTGCTCGTGGGGCTTGACGTTGTTTGGTGCCCGCCCCTTGGGCGCTCCACCTCCCCACCTCAACCGTGATCGAGGTGGAGATGCGTCGGCCAGCGTCGTCTACCCCTGCCAGTACTCGCACCGTCTGCTTCCCCGCCTTGGCGATCGCGTCGTACGCCTTCTCCGCAAGTATGGCGTAGTAGTTGATCGTGTACCCGCCACCGTTGCGTTTCCACTGTAGCAGGGACGATGGGTCCCCAGGCGTCGAAGGCGCCCACTGCCGGGACGGTACGTGGAAGTCAAAGATGTTTTCGGTGCCCTTGAGGGCAGCGGTGTTGGCTGTAAGTTTCTCGATGTGCTCGACGATGGCCTGCACGATGTGGCCTCGGTGATGGTCGTGCAGTATCTGCTTCCTGTCCACGATGGCCACTTCCCGGGCTGCGACCTCGTCGCTGACCTCCTTGCTGGGTAGCCAGCAAGTGGTCGTGGCCACACCCCAGGGGTACGGGTGCTGCACGATGAGCTCCGCTGCAGCCGGTGAGACCGCCTCCAGTAGCAGCACCTCCCTGAGGGCTGCGTCTTCCGGAGATTCTCTCACCGTACCTTTACGGATCCTGTCAACCAGGTGCCCGAGCTCGTGCCTTACCTCCCGTCTCTCGATGACGGAGGTCGCCAGGATGTTTGAGACCTCCTCGATGGTTTTCCCCTTGAGCAGTGGCCCGTAGACCAGGACACTGCGTCCTGCTGTCGGCCCTTCCACCGGCGCCCAGGGGGACCATACGTAGATGCAGGGGAGCACTGGCTGCTCCCTGGTGCAGGTTTGATGCGCCTGCGGCACCACGTGCAGTGGGAGCCGAAAGACTGGATTAAACAGCACAAAGGCTGCTAGAGGTCTGTTCTGAAAGGCAAGGTCTATTTGTCTGACCCTGCCCGCACTGTTGAGCCAGATGTGGGTGTGTCGGAGGTCGTACACAACGGCCTCTGGTGAGTCGGACACCTCAAAAAGAAGGGCGTTCAGGTACCGGAGGTACTTGAGCACTTCCTTGATGCTCTCGTCCAAGTCCACTATTTTTAATTGTGGGGTGCCTGTGTACGGGAAGCCTGTGGGCCCTGTGTCGCTTGGGTCCAGGCTGCTGCCCGTGACTGATCGTACGTGGGTGAGAGAGAGTCTCTCCCCACGTACCACGGGCACTCCTAGTTTGAAGGCATGCGCGGGAGGGTCCTCCGCCACCAGAACCTCCCTGCGGTCGGTGTGCCACTTGGTGGCAGTGTGGTAGATTTTGGCCTCTGGGTTTTCCGTGGCCTTAGGACGGCGCTGGTAGATTCGAGACACCTTTTCCAGCGGGGTTTCTGTGCTCTTCGATGTGGCGTACTCAAGGAGGCTCGGGATGTTGTCAGCTGGGGCCCCGTCGACTTTTCTGTAGTCGATGGGCCGGTCCAGCGCCCTTCGCAGCTCCTCTGGCTGGACTTGTGTTTTGTTACCAGATTCAGTCCCCTCGGGGTTTCTGGCGCGGGGGCCGGCAGTGCCGGGTAGCCCGTCTTCTTGTTTTTTGTTTGTTTTATGTTTTTGAGGGATCGCACTTCTCGCGAAGTGTACCTTCCTGGTCTTCTGTTGTTTGGGTGGTTTGTCTTCTGCGTGTGTTTTGTCAGTACGTTCCGATGGAACGTCCTTTTCGTGTTGTATGCCTGCCATACCGGTTGCCCGATCGGCTTCCGGAGTGGCGTACTCTAGCTCGGAGTCGGATTCCGACAGGCCGAGTTCAACAGATGTTGTTTTTGGAGAGTGGTTCGGCTCAGAGTCCAAGTCCGAGCCGTCAGGGCTCTGGTCGTACTCTGGCATGTTTTCGATTTCAGGCAGGCCAGCTGTTGCTTCTCCTTGCGGTTGGTGATGCTGCCCGCCCGCGGTGGTTTTTTGGGTCGATTTGGGCGAGCCTGCGCACGTCAGTCTGGGTTTGTTAGCGGTTTTGGCCATATTTCTTGCGAGAACGAGTTTGGTGTGCTGGAGGGTTGTTTTCGAGTGTGGTACGAACGTGTTTTGGAGCGTATCTTCACCCTGCAGGTACAAAAAACCGTTAGCCTGCGTAGGGTGCGGGGCGGCAATGTGACATGTGGGGTGTGGGCGGGCCGAATCTGTATGTGTCCGTTGTGTCGTCCGCCATGGTGCCGTTAGTGTGTTCTCTGTGGTGTCGTTATTGCATCCTGCGAGCACAGTTAGTAACAAAATCGCATTTTTGAAAATTATTTTTGGGCCCGCGGCTCGGACTAGGTGGCACGCTCAGGCGGCTTCGCGAGAAGTGATTTGCAAAGGAACGCTGAACGTCGTGTTCATCGCCCACGCAATGCTCGTCAGCGCTTGAGGGTTAGCCCATGGGAGTTCAGGGTGTTCACGCATCATGGCACGTGTGTACTCCTCAACAACAGCGTTCGATCTCTCGACAGATCCTTGAAACTGGGGGTGGCGTGCGCGACCATTCAACAGCTGAATAGCAGGCCAACGTTCCTTGAACGCAGCACGCAGAGCCTCCGCCGTGAACTCCCTCCCATTATCTGTCTGAAAAATACAAGGAAGCCCAAAAACTCCATAGATATGCGCTTCCATTCCGGGTTGTCCATATAGCCCGGGGCGGAGTCGACGTCGGGGTAATTGGTACAAATAATCAGCCCAAGGTTCGGATCCTCGTCCACGCCACTTGGTAGCCATTCCTTGAACCTGTCACCAAACTGGTACTTCGCTCGGACGTGCTCGTCCGGAGCGACGTACATGCACCAAGTATGCACCTTGCGGTCTCGTCCAGCGTGGCCACCAAACTTTTCGTTCAAGTGCGGGTCGATCCACGATTTGAAGTCCAAGTTGCAGCCGATGACGTAGGTGTGCTTGTTGATGGTTGTTATCGTCCAGGCAAAGAGAAAGGCTATCCATTGTTGCAAAGATATAAACCAGTGGCCAAGTTTATCCGCGGCCTTACCCCACAACAGCATCTTCAGCAACCCGAAGAAGCCATCGACGTCGTTGTGGGAGTGGCCTACGGGCAGACGGTGTAGGTAGATCGCTTTGCACAGCCCGTGGTGAACCAGGATGCAGAAGAAGGCGAAAACATGTCGGTTCCAGTTTTCCGACCCTCCGTCCATTTGCACGTGGCATGTTTGCCGAAAGTGCCGCTTCGTGTTCTCCCCCACAGTCATACCGTAGCAGAATATTGAGCGACGTGAGGCACATGTTCACGTCTTTGCCAGGAACCCGTGGCATTAGTAAACACATGCACAACACGACGCCGTGCATCACGACTGCTTGCAGATGAAGGTGGAAGAAACTTCCAGCTTTGTCGCTCATCGCCTTGACCTTCACGGGGAAGTGCGGACAAACGGTGTTGTTGTTTGCCGCCCCGTCGAAACAATACGAGTCACTGATGCCGAACGGGTTGGAACTATCAGCACGGGTGTTATTGTACCTCGCTCTCTCAATTCGATAATCACCCCGGTGCGCGTCGTCCAGTCCTCCAGGTCATGCACATTCTTTACAGCACGGCGTTGCTTCGTCAAGATTTCGCATGTCGTGCACTTACCTGCACAATCCTTCCGCTTGCGCATGCGGTAATATGCTTCGCGCGGAGGTACTCGCGCAGATACTTGCGAAACTGCGTGACTTGAACCTGATAAACGCTGCGACGCATAAGCTTGTATGCGGCATAACAATCGGCTGGTCGGATCGGACTCATTTGGAGTTTGCCGTTTTGAGGTTGTGGCTCCGCCAACGGCAAAATCTCGTGAGCAGCGTACTCCAAGAAATAAGTCCAGTTCAGGTTCGTCGGGTCGTTGTACAGCGTCGCATTCCTCCTGCTTGTGCTCTCCAGAATGCCGCCCCCACACACGTGCGCGTGCCACTTGAACCATGTGCTTTCGGGAATAAAGTGCAGTCGTCGAAACGCATCCTTGCAGACTTTCTTGCCCAGGAACGTCAGCGAGTCGAACATCTCTATTTCAAGCTTCTGCGATCCGGGCTTGAACCTACGCGCACGAGTAAGCTCCGCGATGATGTTCTCCTTGAGCTGGCGACCGTTCAGCGTAGACTTCTCACGTAAGTACGTCTGCACGGGACGATACTCCAATTGGGACAGACAGCGCCTCCCACACTTGCATTCGTTGGCGGGGTCCATCAGATCCCCGATCTTTGTCAAGCTTTCCGCAGTTTTGTTGGGCCCACATCCCGACGTTTTGGGTTCTGCTTCCGGTTCGGAAATCTTCGCCTTTCTTGGCTTGATGGTTTTCGTCTTGCCTAGAAAGTCTTCCACCGTTTCATAGTAATAATCTTCTGAGCCAGAAGAATTAGACGAAGCGCTAAGCTCAGATTCGCCTTCAGAGCACGGAGAGCAAAACAAATTTCCTTCCTTCCCGCTTTAGCGACTTGGCGCTTTCTCAAATGTTTAAGTTTCAAAGTTTGAAAAATATTAACCGGCGCGACGTTTCAGGCTTTCGAGCGAGCGTTTCGAGCTTTTGATTGCCTTCCAAGCGTAACATGTAGTCAGATCGCACTAGTCACATCACTAGTGCGATCTGACTTCGCACTAGTCACGCGACTAGTGCGGACTAGCTAGTGGCGCGAGTAGTGCGGTAATAGTGTGGTACTAGTGCGGTACTCGCGCGATGCTATCTTCAAGAATTAATTTTCACTATCGCAAGTATACTTTTCTTTGGACCCAACTTTTTATCTTCTTTCTTCTCACTTACCATACTACGTAATCATGTCTGACGAAAAACTCTTTGGCGAAGGCTTCAAAGCGCAATCGGTGGAAGACCTTGACAAGAGCGGCACACGAGAGGTCCGAACCTGCTCCAAGATCCTTAAACGCTTGTTGACGGACCAGCAGCTGGAAACGATTTTCCCCATTTCGGGGAACAAAAGTCAACTGGCGGGGACGGGGTCGGAGCTGTTGCTCACTTACGATATCATTGAGAACTGTTTTGAACACTACACGCCGGACGACGCGGCGTGTTACCACAACCTGGCGTAGTGGCAATTTTTGAAAGCGGTGACGCAAAACCAGTTCGTGCAGAAGCTGGAGGAGGCGGAGGCACGAGGCACAAAACCAGGATTGTTTGAAATTTTCTCCGCTGGGGTGGAAAAGGAGGACGCGGAGGAGGAGGAGGAGGAGGACCAAGAGGACGAAATGCAGATCGACTGCGCACAGCCCGCCGCAGAGGACCCAGAGAAGAAGTACATAACCTTCGCAACCAAGGACGGTTTTGAGGTTATGTACAAGGTTGACGAGGACGGGGTCCAGCAGCCCGCTGGACTCGAGAAATCGGACGAGGACAACGACCGGTTGGTTCTCTGGAACTACTCAGAGAACTTGCTGATGAAGGCGGTGCTCACATTGGTGCGAGTGCACCAGTATTTGCCGCATTCTGAGAGGCATCTGGTGCAGGTAATAAAAGAATTCCAAGTCGCCAAGCAACCGGCGGTAGAGAGCGTCGACTTTGATGACGAAAACTACCGCATCCTGAAGACGGCGTTGGCGCCAGCAGCAGCCCTGCCAGAGCCAGTAGCAGAAGAAGCAGAAGAAAAAGCAGCAGCAGCAGCAGCAGCCCCAGCAGAAGAAAATGCAGAAGCGGCAGCCCCAGCAGCAGAAGGAAGTGCAGAAGCAGCAGCAGCAGCAGCAGCAGCGCCAGCAGCAGCGCCAGCAGCAGAAGGACATGCGAAAGTTCGCCAGTAACACCGCGAAGTCGCTCTCGGCCTCAGGTCCATCAAGGGTAACATCGACGTTGGACTTGAAACCATGGGCACGTAAGAGCTTACAGTATGCTTATGTCAAAGTCTTTGGCACAACCCGTGCAGCAAGATGATGCTATGCATGATTGATGAATCGCAGCCAACCGACGAATATACCCTATCCTGTATGACTGCTGATGACACACTGATGACATGCGCCTGCACACCACCCCTTACCCTACTCCCCGAGCCTGAAATGACCCTCCCAAAGGCTCACGAAGCCCCTTGGGGCCATGCTTATGTCAAAGTCTTTGGCACAACCCGTGCAGCAAGATGATGCTATGCGTGATTGATGAATCGCAGCCAACCGACGACTATACCCTATCCTGTATGACTGCTGATGACACACTGATGACATGCGCCTGCACACCGCCCCTTACCCTACTCCCCGAGCCTGAAATGACCCTCCCGAAGGCTCACGAAGCCCCTTGGGGCCATGCTTATGTCAAAGTCTTTGGCACAACCCGTGCAACAAGATGATGCTATGCGTGATTGATGAATCGCAGCCAACCGACGAATATACCCTATCCTGTATGACTGCTGATGACACACTGATGACATGCGCCTGCACACCGCCCCTTACCCTACCCCCCGAGCCTGAAATGACCCTCCCGAAGGCTCACGAAGCCCCTTGGGGCCATGCTTATGTCAAAGTCTTTGGCACAACCCGTGCAACAAGATGATGCTATGCGTGATTGATGAATCGCAGCCAACCGACGACTATACCCTATCCTGTATGACTGCTGATGACACACTGATGACATGCGCCTGCACACCGCCCCTTACCCTACCCCCCGAGCCTGAAATGACCCTCCCGAAGGCTCACGAAGCCCCTTGGGGCCATGCTTATGTCAAAGTCTTTGGCACAACCCGTGCAACAAGATGATGCTATGCGTGATTGATGAATCGCAGCCAACCGACGACTATACCCTATCCTGTATGACTGCTGATGACACACTGATGGCATGCGCCCGCACACCGCCCCTTACCCTACCCCCCGAGCCTGAAATGACCCTCCCGAAGGCTCACGAAGCCCCTTGGGGCCATGCTTATGTCAAAGTCTTTGGCACAACCCGTGCAACAAGATGATGCTATGCATGATTGATGAATCACAGCCAACCGACGACTATACCCTATCCTGTATGACTGCTGATGACACACTGATGACATGCGCCTGCACACCGCCCCTTACCCTACTCCCCGAGCCTGAAATGACCCTCCCGAAGGCTCACGAAGCCCCTTGGGGCCATGCTTATGTCAAAGTCTTTGGCACAACCCGTGCAGCAAGATGATGCTATGCATGATTGATGAATCGCAGCCAACCGACGACTATACCCTATCCTGTATGACTGCTGATGACACACTGATGACATGCGCCTGCACACCGCCCCTTACCCTACTCCCCGAGCCTGAAATGACCCTCCCGAAGGCTCACGAAGCCCCTTGGGGCCATGCTTATGTCAAAGTCTTTGGCACAACCCGTGCAGCAAGATGATGCTATGCATGATTGATGAATCGCAGCCAACCGACGACTATACCCTATCCTGTATGACTGCTGATGACACACTGATGACATGCGCCTGCACACCGCCCCTTACCCTACTCCCCGAGCCTGAAATGACCCTCCCGAAGGCTCACGAAGCCCCTTGGGGCCATGCTTATGTCAAAGTCTTTGGCACAACCCGTGCAACAAGATGATGCTATGCGTGATTGATGAATCGCAGCCAACCGACGACTATACCCTATCCTGTATGACTGCTGATGACACACTGATGACATGCGCCTGCACACCACCCCTTACCCTACTCCCCGAGCCTGAAATGACCCTCCCGAAGGCTCACGAAGCCCCTTGGGGCCATGCTTATGTCAAAGTCTTTGGCACAACCCGTGCAGCAAGATGATGCTATGCGTGATTGATGAATCGCAGCCAACCGACGACTATACCCTATCCTGTATGACTGCTGATGACACACTGATGACATGCGCCTGCACACCGCCCCTTACCCTACTCCCCGAGCCTGAAATGACCCTCCCGAAGGCTCACGAAGCCCCTTGGGGCCATGCTTATGTCAAAGTCTTTGGCACAACCCGTGCAGCAAGATGATGCTATGTCAAAGTCTTTGGCACAACCCGTGCAGCAAGATGATGCTATGCATGATTGATGAATCGCAGCCAACCGACGACTATACCCTATCCTGTATGACTGCTGATGACACACTGATGACATGCGCCTGCACACCGCCCCTTACCCTACTCCCCGAGCCTGAAATGACCCTCCCGAAGGCTCACGAAGCCCCTTGGGGCCATGCTTATGTCAAAGTCTTTGGCACAACCCGTGCAACAAGATGATGCTATGCGTGATTGATGAATCGCAGCCAACCGACGACTATACCCTATCCTGTATGACTGCTGATGACACACTGATGACATGCGCCTGCACACCGCCCCTTACCCTACTCCCCGAGCCTGAAATGACCCTCCCGAAGGCTCACGAAGCCCCTTGGGGCCATGCTTATGTCCAAGTCTTTGGCACAACCCGTGCAGCAAGATGATGCTATGCATGATTGATGAATCGCAGCCAACCGACGAATATACCCTATCCTGTATGACTGCTGATGACACACTGATGACATGCGCCTGCACACCGCCCCTTACCCTACTCCCCGAGCCTGAAATGACCCTCCCGAAGGCTCACGAAGCCCCTTGGGGCCATGCTTATGTCAAAGTCTTTGGCACAACCCGTGCAGCAAGATGATGCTATGTCAAAGTCTTTGGCACAACCCGTGCAGCAAGATGATGCTATGCATGATTGATGAATCGCAGCCAACCGACGACTATACCCTATCCTGTATGACTGCTGATGACACACTGATGACATGCGCCTGCACACCGCCCCTTACCCTACTCCCCGAGCCTGAAATGACCCTCCCGAAGGCTCACGAAGCCCCTTGGGGCCATGCTTATGTCAAAGTCTTTGGCACAACCCGTGCAACAAGATGATGCTATGCGTGATTGATGAATCGCAGCCAACCGACGACTATACCCTATCCTGTATGACTGCTGATGACACACTGATGACATGCGCCTGCACACCGCCCCTTACCCTACCCCCCGAGCCTGAAATGACCCTCCCGAAGGCTCACGAAGCCCCTTGGGGCCATGCTTATGTCAAAGTCTTTGGCACAACCCGTGCAACAAGATGATGCTATGCGTGATTGATGAATCGCAGCCAACCGACGACTATACCCTATCCTGTATGACTGCTGATGACACACTGATGGCATGCGCCTGCACACCGCCCCTTACCCTACTCCCCGAGCCTGAAATGACCCTCCCGAAGGCTCACGAAGCCCCTTGGGGCCATGCTTATGTCAAAGTCTTTGGCACAACCCGTGCAACAAGATGATGCTATGCGTGATTGATGAATCGCAGCCAACCGACGAATATACCCTATCCTGTATGACTGCTGATGACACACTGATGACATGCGCCTGCACACCGCCCCTTACCCTACTCCCCGAGCCTGAAATGACCCTCCCGAAGGCTCACGAAGCCCCTTGGGGCCATGCTTATGTCAAAGTCTTTGGCACAACCCGTGCAACAAGATGATGCTCGGAAATACTGCGGGAGATCGCTGACGTGAAAGCAAATCTGCAACTTGCTAATTTGAAGCGAGTGTTGGCATAGCTAGAAACACAGCCTGAACCCGAACCACCTGTCGTCGCCCATGCGAAACCCGTTGAATCCGCGGCGACAATTGCTGCCGAGACCGCGCCGCCGATTGCTGCCGAGACTGCGCCGCCGGTAGCGTCTGAGCCTCCCGTGGCTGATATGGGCTTTGGCGTGGCTCCGATGCCGGCGGCGTGGTATCAGACTGGGAACCCCTTTCTTTCTCAGGGACCGGCTGGCACCAACCCTCTGGTTCAGCTTGCGCAGTTGCAAGGATTGGGGCTTGGACAGCAATATTTGAGCCCCTTTCTGGGGGTGAGCATGAACAGCCTGATGTTGCAGGCGCAACCGCACGGGGTGCAGCCAACCATGTCTGTCACCATGTCTTTGAACCAGGTGCAACTGTTGCGTGCTGCTATGCTGGGCGGCATGATATAGAATGTGTATGTCAGTGTTATGTGCAAAAGTGTGAGAAGCACAGCAACCGTGAAGGAGAACCAGTGCATGGCAATGGCTACTAGGGTGCGTGTGACCGAGGGAGTGTTACAGCCAGGCTGTGGTGCGGCGGTGTATACGGCAGGAGTGTGGACCAAGTCTGTATGCGTGCCCTCCCAATGCATCCCCATCCCAGGCACTGCAGTATGGATGTATGCAGTGTCAGGTGCAATTGTGGTGGCTGGGGGGATACCAGAAGAGTGGCCCGAGGCTCAGGCTGGCGGCAGTCGGGAGGTGATGATGGTGGTGGGAGGGGAGTGGTGGAGGTGGGAGGGGTGGTGGCAGTGTCCAGAGTGTCCTCGGAGATGGTGGAGGCCACTGAGGTGCTGCCGGTCAGGAGGTCAGTCAGGTACTGTAGGGCACAGGGCACTGGGTGTTGCAGTCCACGGTGATGTCTGTCTGGACTGGGGCGGTGGCGGTGCTGTTGGCCGAAACCAGTGACTGAGCTACCTGGTGCTGCCGATCAAGCTTCTGCTGCTGCTGCCTGGCCTTCTTCTGCTTCTCCTTGTCCCGCTTCCTCTGCCGCTTTGTCTTCTCCCAAGCCGGGTCCTCGTGGTCCGGGTCCTCCCTCAAGTCAGTAGCCGTGACGGTGTCAAAGTACCTGAAGGTAAAGAGGGCGGGGGGCTCCAGCTGGGGGAAGGAGAACTGGGTGTCGGGTGGAGAGGCGGAGGGGGAGAGGGAGCTGAAGGGATTGGGGGAGAAGTGGTTGGCCGAAGCCGAGGGAGGTGGGTGAGGTGACGGGCCAGAGATCTGAGGGATCCAGGGCTTACTGGTGAGGGCGGGCCACTCAGTCTCATCAAACTCCTGGTCTGCCTGGAAGCTGACTGCTTTAGCTGGATGGTGCAGCTCAGAGCGGTGGGGGGGGGGTGGCAGGGGGTGGCTGCTCTGAGCTGTGCAACCTCTTGCCGGAGGGCTGCCAGCTCGGATGCGGTGGCGCTGATGCACTGTCGGAGGGGGTGGGGTGGGGTGGCAGGGGGTGCGGGTGTGGAGGGATGGGGGGCGGAGACATGGTTCACAGATGGAGGGGGGCCGGCTTTCACCCACATGTCGGCCTTCTCAGCCAGTGTGCAGGGACAGCCGAACCTGCCGAGGGAGTGGGTGACGGTCTTGCCGTGCTTGAACTTGCAGGAGCGGCAGGGGTGGCCGATGGACTTGTCATTGGGGTCGGAGGGGGTGAACTTCAGGCCATTCCAGGTGCCAGAGGGGGTGGAGTCCTTGTTGGTGGAGCCGGAGTGCTTGGACTTGGCCGCCTTGTACAGGGCCTTCTCGTGCTCCAGGAAGTCAGCTCTGGTGCCGCCCCGTAGTGGTGAGCGGGGCCTGGATGGGGGTGGTGTGGTAGCCCGAGGGTGCGTGCCCTTGCCCCCCTTGTCCCCCTTGCCGCCCTTACCACCAGGGTGCTTCTCCTTCGGCTTGGTCTTGTCAGCCGAGCCCCGCCCCCCCTCACGGACTTCCCCCGTCATGGAGGCAGCTCGGGGGCGGGATGAAGAGCCAGGGAGCTGGGAATGGTGGGCAGAGCCCTGGGTGTACCATACCTTCCCGATGGCCTCAATGAACTTCTGAAGACCACCGGGGTAGCCAGAGGCGGTCAGGCGGTTGTCCTCGTCGTAGGTACGGATGACCTCGAAGTACAGAGGGATGGAGAACAGGTGCTCAGCCGTGTCCTGGGAGGCCCGTAAGATCTCGATGAGGACCTCCTGCTCCTGCTGTCCAGAAAAGGCGGGGTGGAGCTGCCTGTGGTTGCCAATGAGGGTGGTGAAGGTGTTGAGCTTCACGGCGGGGTCCTCGGACTCAAAGATTCGGAGGGCTTTGGCCTTGGTGAGGAAGGAGTTGTCCAGGGAGGGGGGGTAGATGATAAGGCGGCAGTGCACGTGCAGCAAAAGCAGCCCCCCGTCCACTTGAGCCTGTGGGGAGCTCTGCACAATTTGTGACAACACAATTTGTGTGTTGCCACAAGTGGCCGCAAGTAGAAGTTGAGCCAGAAGACCGTTGGAGATACCGTCGTAGGCCTCGTCCTTCAGTCGGCGTTGAAGATTAAGTAGTGCTGGGGCGTGGCCAGGTCGAGTGGCGGTGAGGACACGGGTCAGGGCGTCACAGAACCGCTTGAAGACAATGTCGCCGCCCGTGGTGAGAAAGTTCAATTGAAGATCTCGTTGTTGTTGACGCTCGTGAATATCCGTGAGGGCGTAGTAGGCGGTCTTCAACTGCTTCAGAAGTGGAGTGACGTCAGGGGTAGTGGAGCGCGTGTTGTAGGCGCTGGTGTTGTCGTCCATGATGTGCTTGATCTTGGTTGGAGGAAGTGCGTGGCCATCTCGATGTCCCAATGGCGTTACTTCTGGAATAGTTTCCAATTCCTTGGTGGTGTCAAACATCTTGTCCGAAGTAATTACGACTGAAGATGGCGTCGAAGACGAAGTAGTTCTACTCGCCACAGTGCGAGCCAGCAAGGTGGCGTTGACGCACTCGTCTCGTACTTTGATTAAGTCGTTGATGACGGTCTCGTTGAGTTGGTTGATGTCGCCGAGTTCCTCCTTCGTGACGTAATTCTCTGCTGAAATCTGTATAGGCAGCCCTGACTGGGAGTCCCGGTCAGGCCCCTATGACAGACTCCTAGGCCAACACTGGACTGCTGACTGATCTATAGGTTCGTGCTGTGACACACGCTGTGTCACAGGTAGGCTAGACTCCGAAACCGTCCGAGACCGTTTCGGGTATATCTAGCTTAGGGTTTATTTATCTTATGAGTTTATCCACACAGTTCGGGAGTTTCTGATATCTAGTGAACTAGGATATTCCAGTATTCTCGTAGATCTCGTCGGACTGGGCAGATGAACGCTGAAATGCTGATCCAAGCGAGGCGAGGGTGGTGGTGAGCTCAGCCATGTTGGCGGTGAGCGCATGAACATCTTGAAGAAGGGCGTTGGTCGTGATGGAGACTTCTGTGGGATATATAGTGCTGACTATATATTGAGGTGGTGAAAACTCAGAATGCTTACACTTAAGATAACATAAGAAGTGAAGTTAGATTGAGTGTCGCTCGGCTAAAGCCCGAAACCCTGAACCTGTGACAGCCGTACTGTACGGAGTACTAGTACAGACAGAGGACTGTGACACACACGGGGTGTCACATCCAGCACACCACCCTGTACTATTACGGAGGAAGAGTTAGGGTGGAACAGGTAGTTTGTCAGGTGAAACAAAACACACCATCTCAAGCGGTGGAAACAAATTTCTAGTGGGGGCCTGTGCTCTTGGCCAGGGCGGTCCCAAATCTCTAGCTAGCACTACACACTGAAGGCTACTGTGCCCGTGATACAGATCTAGTTGTGCTACTAGCTAGGCTTCTGACAGTAACTCTAGCCACCTTTAAAGTGGTCCACAGAGCAGAGTTCGCAAAGATTGTAGGCGTTGTAGTTCTCAAATCGGAAGTCCAGATTGCAGATGCCGAAGCCGTCAGAGTCCAGATTGAAGATGTTGTAGAAGTCAGTCGGTCCAGTGTCCAGAAGGTCGGGGTCAGTGAAGTAGCCCACTGTGCCATTCTGATAACCAGAGTAGTCACCGTACACCACCGACGGTGGAGCAATCTCCACATCACAAAGTGCAGTGGCGGTGACGGTGTCGATCATGGCGATGCTCACACACAAAAACAATGCAGGGATAGCTGCTGCCGTGAGGAATGCGCCGATTGAAGGTGCCCGTACACCACCAACCCGTGGAGCGGGTGGTGGGACGGCATCACGCAAGTCCCCGTCGTCGGACTCCGTGTCAGCCACGCTGGCCGAATCATGCGTGGAAGAAATGTACGGAGGCAGGGGGTTGAAGGATTTAAGTGAGACCTGTGGCTCGGGCTCAAAGAAGCCCAATTTTACAGACATGTTGTCCATAAAGGACTGCTCGAAGGGCGGCTCACCGTCAACGAACTGCTTTGGATAAAGTAGCGCGTCCTCCTCGGTCTCGATTGCCACTTTCGGCTCATGCTCCACAACGGCATCGTCGATCACAGAGGGCGTGGCCGAACCGAAGTGGACCATTGGAAAGTGCCGAGTGTCGGACTCAGCACCACCAGCCACCTGCTTGAGCTCGCGGAGAGCGGTGCGTGCTTCGTGCACGCGGGTAGCAAGGAGTGGGGGTTGGGTGGGCGTCAATCCCGCGTACTGTGCTCGGAGCCCCACGTCAATGTCCTCGGAGAACGTGAAGGGCTCCTCGTCCTGCCGAACCAAGGGATGATCATGTTGTGCACAGAGTCGAGCAAAGGCGGTGTCGTCCTCAGTGTCGAACGCGGTCTGGAAGGCGGACACGAGGCCGTCGGCGTCGTCGGCCTGCTCAATCACGCACTCGTCGCACTTGATGTCGGCGGTGGGGCAATTCGCGGAGTCATGCCAAAACCCCGGAGGGCATCGGACACACTCCGGAACGAAGGCCTTGGAGAGGACGTGGAAGGAGACGGAGTGCATGCCGTAGTTCTTCTTGTCGCTGTTGTGGCGTCGGACGCCTTGCGGCCAATTCCCGTCCTTGGGAAGGGGCGAAGCGGCGAAGCGGCGAAGCGGTGCTTCAAATCACGTCTCCGGCCGTGAAACTTCCCATCCACCCGACGGTTCTGGCGGTCACGCCAGGAGGAGGGTGGAAAATGCACACCTGGCTTGCCAGTAGGCTTGCCCGTAGTCGGAGCCGGCCACCTAGTCGTCGTCTCGTCGTGCACGTCCTCGTCGGAGAGCGTCGCAAGAACCTTGTTGGCGGCGTCGATGTGGAACTGAAACTCCCGAATCAGGGCCTTCACGTCAACGTCGGACGGTTGGCCAGAATACAGGATGTTCTTGTCCGTGAGGGGCACGTGCTTTCGCTTGCCGGCGTTGGCGTCCCAAATCTCGAGGACGTGGGCGTAGATGTCCTCAAGGTCCACCTTGGCCAACTCAACGTCGAGCCGAAGCGGCGTGATGACCTTGTCGTAGAATTCGGTGTCGAGTGAAGCCAGAAGTTGTTTCTTCGCCATCATCTCGTCGAGAGGTCCAGAAGGTCCGTTGCCAATAGCCGTAAGGCAGGCGTCAAAGTCCTGGATAAGTGGATCGGGGTCCTTCTCGGAGTTGAAGAAGATAGAGCAAAGCTCCTCGTAGTGCCCAAGAGGTCGGACCACGCGAGGAATCAACCTCTTGGTGACCTCGAGGAGGGTACGCTTGCCATCCTGAGGCGAAGCCCGTCCCGAGGCATCAACCCAACGCCGCGCGGGTGAATTTGGAGAGGTCAACGATGTCAAAGTCGAGAAGAGAATAGCGTTGAAGATGGCGTTGACCTCCTTCGTCGCGTCCGCCAGATAAAAAAGAGCGGCGTTGGTGGGGTCCTTCTGCTCGAACGCGCGCTGCAAGGACTTCACAATGGACGTCCAGAGCGTGTTGCGGTTCGACTCATCGCCTCGGAAGGTCTCGTCCTTGGAGCCCAAGGCGTCGCGAGAGATCCTCTTGATGATGTCCACGTCCCAGGTGGAATTTTGGATGGCCGTAGCACGAGTCCGGTCCGCAGCCGTGAGGGCAACACCGGGAGAATCCGGTGTCGGCCTATAACGAGAGCCGACGTCGCGTGAAAAAATCGTGTCTAGTCTAATGCGGTTGTTGGCTCCCAAGGGAGGCGTGACGTGAGAATCTACACTCATATTGAAGATCCAGTAGGTGGGAGCGTCGGGGTAGAGGGCCGATGTCGGAGAATACAGAAAAGTGATGGTCGAGAGCCGTAAGATGCAGTGTCGGAGCGGATAATTAAGGAAGCCGTAACTGTGAAATTGTAAGATCGTAACGCGGCGGCCAAGGAAACTCACGACAAAAAATTGATCAAGTTCTAGTCGAGTAAAATCCAACGCGGACAATACAAAATAATCCCAGGTAGGCGCACGCTGCAGCGATACCAAATTAATCCGCCCGTAAACTAGCTCTCGACCGCAACTGCGAAAATCACGACATCAAATTTTGGGCCCCCAACGCCCCACCAAGCGGAGTGGCTTAGCCACTCATGTAATCAAAAGTAGTGGAAGGTGCCTGGCGCACCATAACCTGTGGGATATATAGTGCTGACTATATATTGAGGTGGTGAAAACTCAGAATGCTTACACTTAAGATAACATAAGAAGTGAAGTTAGATTGAGTGTCGCTCGGCTAAAGCCCGAAACCCTGAACCTGTGACAGCCGTACTGTACGGAGTACTAGTACAGACAGAGGACTGTGACACACACGGGGTGTCACATCCAGCAACTTCTTCGATTGTTGGAGATGGCGAAAGAGGTTGACGTGAAGTAAATAAACGTCGCTGAGCAAGTGGATTGCGCTTGATACGGCGAGATAAACAGGCGCCGTGAATATATTATCAGTATACAAATAAACACTGCAAAGTTGGACAGCAATGCAAGTGTACGGATGAGCGGGTTTGTGAGTGCAGTCTCTGTAAGAAGATCTGCTGAAGCACAACGCTTCCTCACTTTTGTACCATACGTCTCCCATCATCTTAGATGGTACCGCCATTGGGTTGTGAACCCGAGACGTAGGTTGAACGACCAGCATGGTAATAACGACTAGTTCGTTCATGCTGCGCATGCGAGTTCCGCGCATGCTGAAAGCCAAGATGGTTCTTGTTTGTATTCAAGATGTATCTTTGCTTTGCCATCTTCGAGTTCGACATACGAACTCTCGATGACAGGGATGCCTGATGATATGACATTATCATCTGGCGACATGTACAGTCATCGTCGACCGTACTGACGACTGTCATATTAATATATGACGCGACTCGACATGTACAGTCATGATCGACCATACTGTCGACTGTCATAATAATATATGACACGACCGACTGTCATAATAATATATGACATGACATGGTATGACATGTCTGACAGGTATGACACGTATGACATGTATGACACATATGTCATCGGTCATGACCCTGACAGATCTCCCCTCTTAAAAGAGTTGTGACCTCACAACGGGCATACCTTTGTATATGTCTATGATGTCTTTGTTGTTGTCGCTTCTTGCTGGTACCAGTCTTCTTACACCGATTTGAGGCGTCCCTCATGGTGTTTTTAGGTTATTGGGGGGAACTGAGTCCACTTTAGTCCCTCACCTTACAGTTCTTAGGATGTAGCCCACCTTTCTGGAAATCGTATCGTATTTCAGAGTGACGTTTCAAGGTTCAATGAATTGCGTTTCGTGATGCAGATTGACGCTGGATTACTGATTGATCCATACGTATCGTGCGTCAGAGTGACGATTCAAAGCATCCGAAGTGTACGTTACGGATTATTTGCGCTAGCCGTCGTCGCTTTAGCGAACGATGATCCCACGATTTAACTATTTATAATCGCACGATTCTCGGCCTGATATAGTGCACCCAACCCTTCCTCCCCTCCTTAAGCTACTTTGGAGGATCATAGGTGGCGATGGGGAGCCCGATTTTTGGGGCTTGTTTTTAATGCAAACGGAGTGGCCCTGCTTAACGGAATTGGACTTATAATCCTCAACCGGTCTGCTCAACTCCTCAATGTTTTTGTCCAGTACGCACGCTTTGACGAACATCTATCGCGATGAGTGAGAATGGATTCGCCACGTACTAATGTGAAATTTATTTAGTTATGTTTGTCAAGCACAACTTAGGATCACAACTCCGTCTACCTCAGTCGATGTCTCCGGTAGCTTCGGATGACTGGCCAAGAATCCGATGACAAACCACGGTTTTGGCAAAGGTAGCATTTAGCAGTTTTTATTTATCCACAGATATGATATCTCGCATGTGTGCGTATCTGTGCAAGGGTATGATTTTGAACAAGGCTCACTACACCTTTAGCAAGGAAGGATCAATTCCCGCTTCAATGCAACATAATGATAAACATTAAGAGCAAGGTTATATAGATGATCGACATGTATTAGTATATATTACAAGAAGTAAGGGCATAAGGCTTAATATAATGGTTAGCCTTCATAGGCAGCTATAATGTCTGCTGCATTGGTCAGCTCTGTGGCTTTGACCCAGGTGTCATGCTCAGGACCGTAGCCTGCATATCGTACTAAATAGTATTTGACACCTCTAGTGAACTTATCCGAGAGTATATGTGATATCTCAAACAGTGGTTGCCCTTCTTCGGTGATCATCTGTGGCAGAGGCAAAGGTGCTTGGATCGAGTCATTGTACAGCTCTAATCTGGATACAGGCTGTACCGGATGAATACGGATATCAAGATTTCCGAAATCTAACTCGTATGCACGTCCATGGCTAAGCACTTTGGAAATGGTGAACGGTCCAATATATGGCTGCTTAAAGTGTCTGCCTGCCTCTGTCAAACCAGTCCATTGAATAAACTCGGTCCGTAAAAGAACTTTCTGCCCAACTGCAAACTGCTTAGGCATGTGAGTCTTATTGAATCTGGCTTGGCTAATTTTTGCTGCTCGGGAAATGTTGTCTACCGCGTTGGCATGAACAGCCGAGTACTGGTCAAAATGATCTCGAATAGCTCTTTGTATTGGAACAGGAGCTTCTGGCGGAATAGTGATAACCAGGTCATGAGGCGAAAGTGGTTGCGCCATCGAGTCGAGATAAAATGGTGAATAACCAGTTGATGCAGAAACGGTATTGTTAATTGCAAACTCCACCAGAGGCAACTTGTCCTCCCACGAATTGGCTGAAGTATCGTTGCAACAACACCTGAGGATGAAAAAAATACTACTTAATCAGTTTATAAACCAGAGGATGGTGAAATCATATCATGAATCAACAATTTGAAAAATACCTGAGGATGTCCTCAATGAAGGCATGGCTCCTCTCATTGGCAGCATTCGACTGTGGATGGTGTGATGACGTCATGGACAATCTCGTACCAGTAGATTTCCACAGTGTCTGCCAGAATGTAGAGGTGAATCTGGGGTCTCGATCTGAGATGATGTTCCTCGGAAGACCATGGAGCTTGAAGATATGCTGCATATAGATAGAAGCAGTATGCTGAGCTGTCCAGGTCATGCTGAAGGGAATGAGATGACAACGATGAGAGAATTGGCACATTACCACAAATATACTGTCGTGCCCATTAGTGGTGATAGGCAGGTCAGTGATCCAATCAAGAGATACATCTAGCCATTTTGTCTTAGGCACGGAATATCGTATATGTGCCTGACCATAAGGCTTGTGTCGCCTCGTTTTCTGGCGCTGACAAACGGGGCACTCCCGAATGTACTTGATGGCTGCCGTTGTCATTCCTGGCCAATAATACCGGCTACGCAGAAGATGAAGCATGCGATTTTTGCCTACATGACCAGAAATAGTGGCTGAGTGGCACTCATGAAGAAGAATGTGGCGAAGTTGTGTGATCTCACCGTCATCTGTGGGGACTTTAGCTGTTGGTGGAATGTACAGCTGTATGCCATATATGGTCTTACGATAGATCAACCCCTGAATGAGCTCGAAGCTGTAGCTGCTGACTGACTGTGACGAAGTCGATGATGTCAGCTTAGCCAAAATAGTTTGTGCAAATGTGTCACGATCATACTCGGATATAATGATGTCGTGTAGCTGATGAGCTGATGAAGAAGATATAAGAGCAATGAATGTAGGATCTGCAGATGGAATGACCTCGCTGATGTCCATATGATGAAGACAATCAGTAAGTTCAAAAAGTGCAGAGATACGCGTGAGTGCGTCTGCAACCTTATTCTTCTCGCCAGCAATGTGCTCTATACGGAAGTTGTATTCAGAGAGCTCATCCAACCACCGTGCCTGTTTGGGGCTCAGTGTGGATTTGGTCTGGAAATAAACCAGTGGCTGATGATCTGAGCGTACAATAGTCTCAGGAGCTCCCAACAAGATGTGGCGAAAGAATCGGAAGCCTTCCACAATGGCAAATAGCTCGATCTCAGGAATAGGCCAACGTCTCTGTGTATCGGATAGAGTGACGCTGTGATAACCACATGGCTTCATACCTTTTCCTTGATCCTGGAGTATTACTTGACCAACGTGTGTGCCTGATCCATCGACCTCCATAATAGATGGCAGTTTCTGATCTGGAAGCTGCAATACTGGAGCGTTACAGATGGCACTTTTGAGGTTATCAAATGCCTGCTGCTGCTCAGTTTCCCAGACAAACTCTGCATTATCTTTAAGGAGACGATTGAGAGGCTCGGCAACTTTGGAGAACTTTGGTATGAATCTCCTAAATTGACCGACCATGCCCAAGAATGACCGAAGGGATGACTTGCCATCTTTAGCCATACGGCGTAGAGGCTGCTTTCCAACGGTGGGACCATAAGCCACTGGAGGCTGAATTGCCATGACTGCTCGGATTCTGTCTTCGATGATGGATAGGCCTGCTTCAGAGATGTGATGTCCGATAAAGTCTATAGATCTGACGAACAACTCCACCTTGGAAGGCCTGATGTAGAACTGGTGATCTCTGCAACGCTGGAGGAACTGTCGAACATGTTTCACATGGCTGTCAAAATCTGGACTGTATACAATAGTGTCGTCCATGAATATGACAAGGAACTGGTCGATGAAGTCAAAGAATGCCCGGTTTCCTACACGAAGTGCTGTTGCAGGAGCATTGGTCAATCCGAAAGGCATAACTGTCCATTCATAAGAACCGTATCTGGTGCGAATAGCAGTTTTATGAATGTCGTCTGGATGAATGGGGATTTGGTGGAAGAACTGGTTGAAATCAAATCTACTGAACCAGCGTGCTCCCTTAAGCTGTTCACGAAGGGTATCATGGGGTGGCAACGGATATGTGTCCTTTATGGTGATATTGTTAAGGGCACGATAATCGCAACACATCCTCCACTTTCCCCCTGGCTTAGGAGCGAAAATGATTGGGCACCCATATGGTGATGATGATGGACGAAGGATACCCAACTCGACATATTTAATGATTTGCCGTTTGAGCTCCTCCATCATGGGTACTGGAATGGTACGTACTGGCTGTGATGGTGGCTTATGCCCAGGTTCAATGTTGATTCGATGATAACCACCTTCAAACCGTTCTGGCCTATGACCAGCTGGAAGATCCTCCTAGAATATGTCTGAAAATTCTTCTCTCACTTGATCACGTGCTGCTGTGACCTCGGGGTCTTCCATAGTGGTGTCTGAGTCTGATGCTGCAAAGACCAGTTCACCGTCAACCTCTGAGAGAAAGAAGAGATAAGCTACGGCTTCTTCAGCCGAACCACTGGATCGAATGCGACGAAGATGCTTTCTCATGGTGGTAGCGCTGACCAATTCCATTTCAGGAAGGTCATCTGAGTCTGGAGTCTGCTCAACTCTGGACAATACTGTGCGAATACTGGAGCCTGATGAATGCTTCCTAGTGATCGTCAGATTTTTTGTCTGAAAGTCAATGTGTGGATTCCTCCTCTCCAACCAATCTTGACCCAGAATGACAGTGAATGGTTTCATGTCAATAATGTAGAAATCTTCTGTATCCTTATACTTGCCCAAAGAAAATGTAGCCTTGGGAAGATAGGATGTGCATGGTAGTTGGCTTCCTCCAGCCAATTCCACTGAAAATGATGAAGAATCTGTGGGAGCTATACCAAGCTGAGCAGCGAACTGTCTGTCGATGAAAGACGATGTGGCTCCTGGATCTACCAAAATGTGAGTACTCTGTCCATAAACTTTCCCTTTATACAACAACAGCTTCTTCTATGATTTCAGCTGTGCTGTTTGAGACTGCATCTGTGCGATGTGTTCTGTGGGATTGTCCATCTGCTGAAACTGCAATGTCAGACTGGAAAGGATTTCTTCTGAGATACTCTCAATCCGGCCACTTGCTTCAGTGGCATCTTCTGGCTGATCTACCCTCGGGGTGCTCTCAACACCGGTACCTGCGCAGTACCCTGAGAGTTTCCCTGAGGAGCTGGAGCTGATGGAACTGGATCTGGAGTTGCAACTGCTGCATTGATGATGCTGTGCTGACTCTTCAGTTCCTTGACCAAGGTGTTGATCGTATTGATGAGTTTGCCAGACCCATCCTTAGCACCCTGATTCTTCTGTGGCTGTCTCTGATTCTGAAAAGGATTCTGAGCTGGTGGCTTACCCTTGATCTCCTTCCATCATTGGTCCTGGTGGCAAAACAATCCTTCTCGATGTGACCAACACGACCACAACGATTGCAGGTCTTATCATTCTGTGATTTTCCTTTTCCTTTTCCTTTGCCCTTGCCTTTACCACCTTTTCCTTTGTTCCGATTCTGATTGGAGTTCTGGAATGCCACTCTGATGATACTCCAATTCCGATTTCTGTTGGATCTGTCATATGGCTTTTGGCCACGTCCTCTGTCCTTATCCTTCTTGGCTGGACCTCCAGATGACTGCTCCTTCTGACCCCGATAGTGAAGGGTTTCTGATTGCTTTGAGTGAATGACGTAGTTCAATTCAAGCAATATCTGTGTGGTTTCTTGCCACGACAGATTGTTCCTCTGCTCTTCTGTCAGGTATCTGAGCTGGAACTGTCTGCGGAGATCAGAATCCATACTGGTGACGAATCTGTCCTTTATTAGCACATCATTTAAATCAACTGCTGCTAAAGAAGCCAGTGATGTAAATGTGCGCAAATAATCTGCAAAGGTTTGGGTTCCTTGAGTCAGTGCCATTAGGTGTTTCTTGGCTACTGATCTCTTATGAGGATTACCAAATTGTCTGAGGAACGTCTGTCTGACCATCTCATAAGTGGCATATGGTTGTTGTGCCAAGACCTGGGAATAGTGTCTGTCGTTATTCTGCTGTATGAGAGTAAGAAACACTGTGATCAAATCCTTATCATTGACACCTGGATAAGTGAACTGGAAATATCTGTCCACTGTATCCAACCAGACCTCTGCGTCCTGTCCTGATTTGAATTCCCTAGGTGGTGTCATTTTCACCTTGGGGACCAAACTGGGTGGAGCTGGTGGAGCTGGTGCTGGTACTGAATCTGCATCTGGGTCTACAAAGACCATCGGAGGACTGTCTTCTGTATACTCTGCTTCTGGTGCCTGAGGCTCATTGGCAGGATCCTTGTATCGGCTCATATCTGGTTTCATGCGACTGACATTGTCATAATAGCCTATGTGGTCATATCTGGTTAGTGTATCGGCATAACCAGCAATCCACTTTGGAACCTTAAACCGACTGTATGCATCGTATGAACCAAGTATGTCGAAAAACCAAGTCGAATGATCTGGGTTGATATCAGGAATCTCATGCTCTTCCTCTTCGATAGTAACCATCTAAAAACAAAAACACAGCACAAAAAATACCTTCAGCTAATTGTCTAACTGAGTGTGTGTGATTTATATGTTATATATGGTATATCGGTATGTTTACATACATGTATTGTATTCGTACATAATAATGAGGTAAGTATATATATATATCCACCTTCTTCCCCCCTCAAGGAAGTGTGTGATATAATGGCAGTTGTCAATTGCCAATACCTCAAAATAGCATGCATTCCTTATAGGAATCATCTGTCACAGTTCTTGGGTTGTTGCCCGATACATAATCATGTTTGTGTCAAAAACAGCATGATATGTTAATGCTAAATACGAAGTTTATCGAAATTATAGTGGTATTTAACGATATCTCTGCATGTCGGTGAAAACGAAAGATATCGTAGCTCCCAAAAAGATAACGTAACTGAGAGTTTTCTGGTCAGCGGAGGATGACTGTCAGAATGACAGTCATCTGGAGCTGATCGGAAAACTGAGGTTTTCTGATCAGCGGAGGCCTGAAGAGGCCCTGCCTGAACGGTT